>JAYMSY010000331.1:0-12835 GCA_036897685.1 Monsonia emarginata | reverse complement strand
TGACTTTCAAGCAGCAAAAGATTAATTTCTTTATTGCAGAAATGTTGCTTCCCATATAAAGCAACTCTGTTTATTGCCAAACTGGAAATGGAATTTTGTTCTAGAACAAGTGTAGAACAGGCGCCATAGAGTGTGTGGAACAAAATTTTATTGAATCAGGCAGGAATAGGATCGGGAAATGGATTTAAGATTTCACCCACTATAGTAAATACTTGATGCCCTCCATATAGACATCTCGCAACATTTGTGCTGCCTCTTTCTGTTGTTCTCGTGTGGATAGAATGCATTGCAAATTTGAAAAGGTGCAGTGACAACCTTAGTATTTTTTGTTGCTCTTTCAAAGATTTTTTTTATAAACATTACCTCTACCTAACGGGTGTTATTTAGAGTTTTTTTTACGGAGTGTTATTTAGAGGTTACTCTTATGTTTAATGACTTTATCTTTGATATACTCCTTTATTTTTCAAATAAAAATTGATTTGTTTTTTGTTAACATGGGAACAACTGTTCAGGGCAATTCTGTATCAACTACGAAGTACAACTTCTTAACCTTTTTTCCCAAAGGGCTATTTGAGCAGGTAAATTTCTCATATCAATATTTGATTTCGTTTTTTTTCTGTTCCTTTTCTATATGTTTTTTTTGTTTAAAGCTAGCATATGACATGGTGGCAGTTTCTTATCCATTCTGTTCAATCAATCTTGGAACTTTATTACTCCCTTTGCCCCGCAAATATTATCCTCCTTGACATTGCTGCCCTATCTGAAGTTTTATTCATTTTTACTTATTCCTGAGAAGATTCAGTGTTTGTATTGACAGTTCAGGCGGGTAGCTAATCGGTACTTCCTTTTGATCTCAATATTATCCATGACACCAATGAGGTAAGTCAGACTCAGGGGTTACTGGTCACACATATTGATATGATAGTTTAGGATGTGCAGATAATGGCAATGATAGCTTGTAAAATTGTTATCTCGAAAGTATTAGTTGAATATTTTGAAATCTCACTCTCTGTATCTCCATTGCATACTAAAGCTATTTTCGAATGAAATGCTTTATTCTTTCCCTTCAACGCATTTTTTCTCGTATCCTAAGACATGAAGGAATCATGTTTTCACTTATATCTTAATTATTTGCTTGTTTTCTAAAATGCTCTCCATGGGACCATTTCTTCTGCTTTCTTCTACTAATGGAATAGTTTTTGCACTACACACTAGAGAAGTTTTTATATCATATTCTTGCAACTTAGATGATCTTGTTGTGCATCAACGCACCTACACTTATATACTTTTTCCCATCATGCAGCCCTGTGAGTCCGATTACAAATGTTGTTCCACTGACTATTGTGCTTTTAGCATCTCTTATCAAAGAAGGATTTGAGGATTGGGTAAGTAATTATAGTTCATGATCATGGTAACAATGCAGTTTTTTTCTTTCCCTTTGTTTTTCCTGTATATGGTTTTACTGCACACTTTAGTTAGGACAATTAGTACTTTTCAAGGGCTGAATTTCTATTTATAATTGTAAATATCATATGGATAGTGTCAATATCCTCATTCTCATGTGTGTTGTGCATAACAGAAGCGCTATCAGAATGATATGACAATAAACAACAATCTTATAGAAGTGTTACAAAATCAAAGGTGGGAGATCGTTCCATGGAAGAAATTGCAGGTTGGAGACATTGTCCGGGTGAGTTTGTTACCCTCTTGTCTTTTTTTTCCTTACTGGATGTATTTTGATGCCCCTGTTTATTGAAGCATGTATTCTTTACGGTTCATTGGAGCAATGATACTGATAAGCACCACTGTGATTGTTATTCATCTCAATTGGCTTTAATTAATTTTATGATTTTAGAGCATGTGCTCAATCTACAAGCTATTTAGTCTTGCATAGTGTGTCCCATTTTTTATTCTTGAACTAATTTTGACATGTAAATACTGATCAAATTGTTATTTTTAAGGTGAATAAGTGTATGGTCGTTGTAACGATTGAGTTCCCACTTTAATTGGGGTGTAACTATAAGTTGCTGTAACTAACTTGTTTGTTTATTTGAAGTAATTTTATGTGGAAGGTAGGCATTTGAAGTGGGATATCACGTTTTAGTGTCATGGCGCTTAAAGTGGGAGGTGGTAGTTTCTAGTTGATTGAATTTGGAACTTGTTCAAGAGTATCAATCAAGAAGTCCATATATGTAAATATTCAATGAAACTACTTAAGGGTCGCTGCACTGCTTTGTTGATTGCCCTTTTCTTCGTTTATTTGTAAATTGCAAATGAAGTGTGCTTTTGTTGCAGGTCAAGCAGGATGGATTTTTCCCTGCAGATCTGCTTTTCCTTGCTAGTACAAACCCTGATGGCATCTGCTACATTGAGGTTTTTGTCATATTATTACATTGTTCTTTCTCATCTCTCATAAAATTGAATCTTCTTTACAGTTATGCTCTATATGAAATATAATCTCTTCCAAAAAAACTCCCATTTCCTTTTGGTTGCAGACTGCAAATTTAGATGGAGAAACAAATTTGAAGATAAGAAAGGCGTTAGAAAAGACTTGGGACTATTTGACTCCTGAGAAAGCCTCTGAATTTAAAGGTTGTTCACTAAGTCAATGAAGTGTCTTTTGGCATTCTTTTGTCCTCTGATCTATAGTCATTATTTTGTATATTAAAGTTTTATACATGTATTTGCGGGGCATTAACGGAAACTCTCAAAATCTTTCTGTTTGACAACTGCAGGTGATGTGCAGTGTGAGGAACCCAACAATTCACTGTACACCTTCACTGGCAATCTTATAGTTCAGAAACAAATACTGCCTCTCAGTCCAAACCATCTTCTATTGCGAGTATGATCCAATTTTTCTTCCCTGTAAATTAAGCATCGAATAGGCGAATAGCCTCTTTACATTTTTATAAGGTTTAAGGTGGTAGAATTGTAGAATGTCATTGTTGAAGATTTAGTATTCAATATGTCATATTATTATGTGCATTTAGCCCTCGAGTATATCTAGCAATATGTTCGTTTTTTCAATGAAATGTACAGTCTTACACTTCAATTATGGTAAAACTGCTGCCATTTAATGAATTTATTTGTTTTTGCTGTATGGATGATATACTTGTGCCATTGCATCAACATCATTTCTAATGCCCATTCTCCATTACTTAAATTTTGATGCAATGCACTGATTGATGCATGTTTCTTTTCCAGGGATGCAGTCTTAGAAATACTGAGTACATTGTTGGGGCTGTCATTTTTACAGGTCATGAAACAAAGGTTTGTTATCATAAATTGTGTAGTTTAAATTGCATGTGTTTTCATAGCCTTCCTTCTTGTTTCTGTGATGGGATCTGAATTGCCTAATTTGTTTGGAATGATATTGTCACCTCTATGGAAATTTGAAGCACCACGGAGTTGATACTAATGCTTGCTTTGATTTTCAATCATTGTCACTACTAGGAGGCTTTACTTTCTGGGAAATATTTACTGTATGTTTCATGTGTAACAAATGTGTCTTGCATCATCCTTCTTCACCTTTTAGTCAATTCTTGTATTGTAAAGCAGTTCTTTTGCGGCCTTTTGTAGGTTATGATGAATGCCATGAATGTTCCTTCCAAACGAAGTACATTAGAGAGGAAACTTGACAAACTTATTCTTGCCCTTTTTGCCACTCTCTCTGCCTTGTGTTTGATTGGAAGCATAGCCTGGTATGTCTTCTTAGCTCCTTATCCTTATTATACGGTGCTGCCTGCATTGTGTTGAGCATTCCTTAAAACCATTTATGCATTGAGATTTCTCACTATACAATTTTTTTTGCCTATTGGGTTTCTGCAGTGCTATATTTTTAAACTACAAGTATTACTATCTCGGTCTCGATCATGGGTACAGAAATTTGTGGCTTGATGGGCAGTTCAACCCTGACCAGCGAATCTGGGTACTGCATGTTTACTACTGAGATGAATCTTATGAGCTGAGATTATTATTCTTATGATTGAGACTGGTTGTTTGGTTTGCAGGTTTTTGTATTGACTTTGTTCACTCTACTTACTCTGTACTCTCCTATTATCCCCATCTCACTCTATGTTTCTATTGAGGTTAGTAACATACGACCATAGCATATTGTTGTTTTCCCCTGCTCCAGCAACGTGCATATAGTTTGCTTCAGGGCTTTTTTTGTTTTCCTTTTCATTTACTGTAGTCTTACAATACAATTTCAGATGATCAAGTTCATTCAGTCCACTCAATTTATTAACAAGGATTTACATATGTACCATTTTGAAACAAACACCCCTGCATTGGCTAGGACCTCCAATTTGAATGAGGAACTTGGACAGGTAATTTATTGTCATGTTACTTGAGTTCTGAAGTTATGTTGAGAAGCAAACTGTATCAAATGTATTTGTGAAACCTTTGCCATATTTGACCTCCATTAATATGTATCTCTGTGTGTGTGTATGTGTGCTGCCAGTCAGTCTATAAGCTGTCTTACAATGGATTGCTGGTTTTGTCAGGTGGAATACATATTTTCTGATAAAACGGGTACTCTTACAAGGAACTTAATGGAGTTTTTTAAGTGTTCGATTGGGGGAGAGGTGTATGGGACTGGTATCACAGAAGTAGAGAGAGGAATAGCGCAGCGGAGTGGCCTGCAAATTGAGGAGGTAGGCTTTGCTGTTTTCTTGTTGTAAAAACAAAAATATTGAGCAAATAAATATAAGTTTTGATGACATAGTATTTCTTACAGCCACAGCCTTCAGCCAATATGATCCGCGAAAAGGGTTTTAATTTTGACGATGGTAGGCTTATGCGAGGTGCATGGAGAAATGAGCCTAATCCCGATGCTTGCAAGGTAAGACAACTTTATGTTAGGAGAATAGAATTGTGAGGATACCTTACATTTAAAGGAGGTTTATATGTGTGCAACTGACAAGATACAAAGCTTAATCCAAAATTTATGACACAGTCAGTCATACATCTTTCTGACATAATAACCAGTGTTTCCTTGATTTACCAGGAACCATTCTAATATTTCCCAAGTCACTTCTTGAAATAGAAAATATCATGTATCCTAATTTAATCAGCAATGATGGTAAATTAACAATTGAGTTGTTTCTGTAGGAATTCTTTAGGTGTCTTGCTATATGTCACACTGTTCTTCCTGAAGGTGATGAAACCCCAGAAAAGTTCAAGTATCAAGCTGCATCCCCGGATGAGGCTGCTTTGGTTTCTGCTGCAAAAAACTTTGGCTTCTTCTTTTTCAGGTTTGAACTTTCTCATCTCTGGCTTGGATACCCCTTGCCAGCTTATTTTTGTTTATCTGCAGAAGTGCTCAAATGGTAGTTGTTCTTCCACTCTTGATATCTGAGTCCACCTGACTAATTGGAATATGGCCATGGATATGTGGTGGTTTAGAGTGTTAATAAAATTAGTGTTCTTATGGTGGAAGAACAAATCACAGCTCTCTCCTAGCTTATTTGGATGGCAAGACAGAGCATGCAGCACAGGTTGAGAGTTTGTCATAGGAGTTAATCTCATACTTGCATATGTTTTAGTTTCATTTTGTAATGTCTATTTCCACGGGATTATGGGTCCATGTTTCTTGCTTCAGAATCATGTTGTTTTATTGGAAACTTCATTACTATTTTTTAGTATTCCCACTTCGTTTGAGGCTAATCATTCTTTTTATTCTTAGGCGGACACCTACTACGATATACGTTCGTGAATCTCATGTTGAGAGCATAGGGAAATTTCAAGATGTGACATATGAGATCCTGAATGTGCTTGAATTCAATAGGTGGGAATTTATCCTGGTAGTATTTTCATTTTTCATACGTTGGTACACACAAGTTGTTGATAAAAATAAGTGTCTTCATTCTCGAGATCTGATCAATAACACTAATATTGTTTTAATATTTGTTTATGTAATTAGTACAAGGAAGCGCCAATCTGTTGTATGCCGCTACTCTGATGGCAGGCTTGTATTATATTGCAAGGTAACATTATCTCATGCTTCTTATGTATACTGAAAAATTTGCTACTGATATAACACTGGCATGTAAACATGCATTTTACAGGGTGCGGATTCTGTAATATATGAGAGATTAGCTGGAGGAAATGATGGTTTAAAAAGGGTGACTAGGGAACATTTGGAACAGTTTGGAGCTTCTGGATTACGCACCCTTTGCTTGGCCTACAAAGATTTAGACCCTGCTATGTATGAAAGCTGGAATGAGAAATTCATCCAGGCCAAATCTGCTCTATGTGATCGTGAAAAGAAGCTGGATGAGGTAGCTGTGGTTTCATTATGTGTTTTTTAGGCTTAGAAATTATTTTTCTGATAAGAGAAGCTATATTGATATTCATAATGATCTTTCAGTTTGAAATTCTTATTTTTAGTTCTTTTGTCTCGTGTTTTCATGTGGCCGTTGTTTAATGACTACTATGAGAAGAAAAGATGAAGGCGTGAGCACAATTTGCTGTTTAATTTATGCTCTATTTCCGTTTCACTGCAGAAAGTTGGGGAGGCTTTCTAAATATCTTGAAATAAAAGCTAAATATTTGGTGAATAGCCATGCCTAGTGTAATTATCTCTTTGCACCTTTTTTGTCAGTGTAAAAGGTGATGAACCTAGTTCTGGTTGTGTACATACGCTGTTTAATGTTTATTGTCATTATTTTTATCAGTATTCAGAAACTTAAGTTTATTGTATCCTTCTGAGCTATTATTCAAGACTGCTTCCTGCACCATTTACCTTTTGCATACAGTTCTCTTTCTGTGATTATTTCATGGTTTATTCTGGATTAAAAATTGCAAGGTCATATAAGTGGTTGCTGCGTACTCTATGCTTGAAATGCATCATTGCAAACTTGTGGTGAAACTGATGCAGGTAGCAGAACTCATAGAAACTGATCTTATTTTGATTGGGAGCACTGCTATTGAAGACAAGCTCCAAGAGGGAGTACCAGATTGTATAGAGACTCTCTCTAGAGCTGGAATTAAGATTTGGATGTTAACTGGGGACAAGTTGGAAACGGCAATAAATATAGCTTATGGTGAGTGTGAGTCTTTGTTGAAAACTTGGTCTCTTCATGAGTTGCTTGTACTTTTCATATTTATGACATCTATTTTTTGAGTATGCCTTGTATTTTGTTTGTTGCAGCTTGCAACTTAATTAATAATGAGATGAAACAGTTAGTCATCAGTTCAGAAACTGATGCAATTAGAGAAGTAGAAGAGAAGGTAAGCATCCATTTTTGGGTCCCCTCTCTCCTCAGTGTTCATCTACACATTTCTAATTAGTGTACAATCTATCATTGAATTATGAAATCAGGGCGATCAAGTGGCAATTGCACACTTCATTAAAGAAGAAGTGAAAAAGCAGTTGATGAAATGCAAAGATGAAGCTCAAAGCTGTCTTCAAACTGTATCGGGGCCGAAATTAGCCCTGATAATAGATGGGAAGTGTTTGACGTATGCATTGGACCCTAGTTTACGAGTAATGCTGCTTAACTTAAGCTTGAATTGCAGTTCAGTAGTGTGCTGCCGTGTTTCTCCCTTACAGAAAGCTCAGGTAAAGTTCTTGATAGCAATTTAACTCATGCATTATTGGTTTGAGGTTTCAGTGGATTAGTTCAGATAAGCTTGTATAATATTTCTTTTATTGTATATGCATTTTGCTTTGAGTTTAATTGGTTGGGGGAAAAGGTTTTCAACCTGCTTTGCATAATATATGTTTCAGCCTGTGCTAAGTGAACAAATTATATAAAATCTGTTAATGTTTACAAGGTTGTACAAATGGATTTACACATATATGTATAAAACAAGAATGAATTGTGGTTGATACTTTTACCTTTTTCTATTGCGGCATTGTCTATTGTACACTCTTTTTAAGTAACGTTGACTGGCCACTGACTGTTATCAGTGTGAACTGTAAGCCAATACTTGGTTTTAGAATTGTAAAGTGATAATTTGATTTGCAGGTGACTAGTTTAGTAAAGAAAGGTGCTCAGAAAATAACGCTTAGTATTGGTGATGGTGCAAATGATGTTAGCATGATACAAGCTGCTCATGTTGGTGTTGGAATAAGTGGGATGGAAGGGATGCAGGCAGTGATGGCTAGTGATTTTGCAATAGCCCAATTTCGTTTTCTCAAAGATTTACTTCTTGTGCATGGACGGTGGTCATATGCCAGAATATGCAAGGTCTAGCTCATCAACAATTCTTAAATTCTTTTTCCCTTACCAAATCTGTTTAGCTGGTTAAGTCCATGATGGTTTTCTATTGCAGGTTGTGACTTACTTCTTTTACAAGAATCTTACATTCACTTTGACTCAATTTTGGTTCACCTTTCAAGCTGGATTTTCTGGTCAACGATTCTATGATGATTGGTACCAGTCACTGTACAATGTTATATTTACAGCTCTGCCTGTTGTCATTGTTGGGCTCTTTGACAAGGTACTGTACATCTTCCCATTCACTCTGATCTGACCTCATTCCCTTGCTATTGAATTTCATTAGAATACTTGTATAATCAAAAGCTGTAGGCACAATTGGTATGTTTAATATCTGGTTCCCACTGATTATCTCGATGAACTTTATCTCAGTTGGTGAATTGTGTTCTTCTCTAGGATGTCAGTGCTTCACTTTCAAAGAAATACCCTCAACTGTACATGGAGGGGATAAGAAACACCTTCTTCACGTGGAAAGTTGTAGCAGTGTGGGCTTTCTTTTCCGTCTACCAATCTTTGGTCCTTTATCACTTCACTGTGGATCCCAGCACTGTTGGTCTAAACGCATCAGGCAAGATGCTGGGTCTTTGGGATGTCAGCACAATGGCCTTCAGTTGTGTTGTCGTTACAGTAAATATACGTCTTCTGATGATATGCAATTCCATTACAAGGTGGCATTATATTGGTGTTGGGGGAAGCATATTAGCATGGTTCACATTTGCTTTTATATATTCAGCTATTCAGGGTCCTGGTGCACAGGTTGGCAATCATTTCTCTAATTTGGTGTTTTCTTCCAAGAATCTCCACTAAATTATCTCCGTACTAACCTCTTCTTTTTTGGACTGTAGATAAATGTGTATTTTGCCATATATGTTTTAATGAGTACATTTTATTTCTACTTCACACTTCTGCTTGTCCCGATCGCTGCGCTTTTTGGTGACTTCATCTACCTTGGGTACGTTTCAGAAACTCTGATCTCCAGCAGCATTTCATTAATTACACATATCGGACTAAGTAATGTGCTTTTTGTGCTTAATGAAGCTTGTTAGTGGATTGTTTATTTGATTGAGTTGGATTAGATAACACAAGCTCAACCCTAGGAGATGCACCATCTGGTCTTATTGTTGATTGTGTGGAAATGAAACCCTTTTCTTCCTATTGCTGAGTGCAGCCCTAAATTAATTCTAAACAGTGGGCCCCACTTTTCATTGATCTGATTAAATTCCTAATAAAAAACAACAACTTAAAAGATTACTTGCTTGATTGTTGTGTTTATAATCCTTTTTTCTTACTTATTTGGATACAGGGTTCAAAGATGGTTCTTCCCGCGTGATTATCAGATTATTCAGGAAATTCATAGGCATGAGCCTGATGATAATTCCAGGTCAGGATTGCTGGAAATCAAGAACCAGCTTACTCCGGAGGAGGCAAGAAGCCATGCAATTGCTCAACTCCCACGACAAATATCAAAGCATACCGGCTTTGCTTTTGACTCGCCTGGCTACGAGTCATTTTTTGCGGCACAGTTTGGTATTTATGCCCCCCAGAAGGCATGGGATGTTGCTAAAAGAGCCAGTGTAAGAAAGAAGCCCAAAACCACCCAAAAGGAAGGTATTTGAAATTTAAAAAAATTATTACTGATGTACAAAAAAAAAAGATAAAAGAATCCTTTTTGACTGATACCATTAGGATTTTTTTAGAATTAGGAGTGTGCCATAGCTTAGTATTGGGTGTACTACAAAAAAAAGACCTTTAGTGTTGGTCTCATTTGTATATATGTACATTTTTTCCAAACTTTTGTTCCACACCCTTTAATTTTTAGGAACTGTGTGGTAGTCAGGTTTGCAAGGGTGTAAATTTTACTTAATCTATTTGTAACTCCAGCTTATTTTGGATTAGCAAGTAAATTTCTCCAGCTTATTTTGGATTAGCAAGTAAATTTTATCGTTTTTTGTTTATGGACAAATTAGTTGATTGACTTCTTCACTCCTTACCTTTACTAATATTCAGTTTCATTTTGTTTTCATGTGCTTTATAGATAATAAAAAAATGATGGGAACAGTACAAGAACAAGAAAATTAAGAGCTCTCTATTTTGTGCTTGATTTTCTGTTTTTTGCCTCTCATGTAGCATTATATATCAAATTTAGCTTATTTGGGAAGGGATACAATTGGTTAAACTTACTATCTAAAATAGAAACGAAACGCTTATTTTTATAAATAAAACACTTATTTTGAAACAAGAGTATGTTATTTTATCCGATCCAAAACAAGATTATGGGGGAAACATTATGCTTATGAACGAGATCGACTGTCACTTTAGAGTGTCTATAATAACTCAAAATAACTCAAACTGAACCCAAAAGTTTAGGTAGGAGAGGATTTCCAACGTCATATATGACTTCATACACCTATACTCTTTCACTGATTTTATTTTGGATCCAAAGATTCTAAACTATCATTAGTTGATTTTCATATCTTTATAAAAGAAAAGTTTTTCTTCTATAGAAAGGATCGAAAAAGTTGATGTGCATGAATTTATGAGATCAATTTCACTCCATTTTCAACGCACAGTTCATCTCCCTCAAAATCATCATCATTCTAAAAAGTCAAATCAATCCTCATTTCATCGGTTCAATTCCCTCCACGAATGGTGGTTTCGTTCTATAACATGATTTTTGTAATCTTTTCTCAACCCCAAAACTAAATCCAAAGGATAAAAACTTGCAAATCTGTATGGCGAACATGATCTTCATTAGTCCTTGGTACTCCCATGTATTAGGCAGAAGAAGTCTTTCTTTCTTTTCATACGCCTCCAATAAATCTTCTTTCAAATCCTTCAAATCCAATTCTTTCAAATTAAACAAATCCCACTGTTATTGAACACCTACGTACTTTGATGGATTCAAAAATAGAGAATCATTCTTTTTTACAATACCAAGATGAATTTCCTTCGATGCATCATCATCCCATTCTTTCAATTAAACAAATCCCATAGTTCTTAAATGGATAGAGGAATAGAAAGTCATTCTTTTTTGGTGTAATGACACCAAATGTTGGTGAACTGTGGCTAAGTATTCAATGTCATCTAACTATGTTAATTCCAGTCGTTAATTGCTGAAGTAGGAAAAAAAATAAACAATACATTTTTCATGCGTCATTCACCTATTGACTCTTATTAATTTTATTTTTAGTTAATTATGTCAAATTATAAATTGACCCCATAATTTTTATTTTTATCTAAGACTTCACACTAATTACGTTATGACCCATAAATTCTTCAGGGTCTTTAAGAGTCATTTTCAACCCCTCTCTCTCTCTCCACAGCCCCATCCTCACCCTCCATAGCCTTGCCTCTGCCATCATCTTTGCTAGCATCCTCTCTGACCTTTGATCTCCCGTCCTCTTCGTTCTCGCCGTCAGCGAAGCTGGTAAATTTTCATACCTATCCTCACTTCCCAATTGAACAAAATACTCTAATATGAAGTTTGGGGCTGGAGTAGAAATGGTTGAGTTTGTGGCTGAGCTCCGTCGTGGCATGGGTGAAGAGCACTGGCAGCTGGTCCGACACGCCATCGAGCAACTTCTTCTTCGAAACCCTAATATGAGGTTCCGTAAATCCCCTATCGAAAACCGCCATTAATGTGGTGGCATTGAAGATCTCGCTGGCTTCGTCTAAGCTTTGGGTCCGAGGAATAAAGATGAGAACAAAGGCTTAAATAGTTTGGAAGATGATGCTAAGACTTGGAGAAATTTGTTAAAAGGAGAAAGAAGGAAAATTTACTCGATTGATTATTTTCCTTCTAGAATCAATTTGACAAATTCTCTTCCTAGGTTTATGGTTAATCTAAGATTGGGCTGGTGGTATAAGGCAAATTATTTTGCTGCCAATGTAAGATAATGGAACAAAAGATATAGAATAAGAAATTTTTTTTTATTGAAGAACAAGCTTTCCTCTACAAAACTATACAGATTGTAGCCTAGACTCAAGAGTTGATTACACCAAAATGAACATCCCCCAATCGGGCTAGCTCTTAACCTTATATAGACCTGCTGTGAAAGACCTTAACAGTTCAGCAAATTTTGGTTACACTTGCTGGAAATTTCGCGAGTAGTTAGGCCAGAATCTCAAGATGTCCGTAAGATACGACTATTACTGGATGACTCTTAGAGCCGACACAGTGACCTTCATGTGAAAATATGATGCTTGCTAGAGGAATGCTCGGATATCACATAGGCCGACAATCGAACTCTGATCCATAGTTATTCCTCTCTTGTTCGACCAATGGGGGATAGATATACCCTTTCGCCAAATCCAAACCATGACGCAAATTTGTAATAGTTTGTGTTGATTACTTCACTAAGTGGCCAGAAGTAGAGGCAATCAACAAAGTAACCGAGGCGAACGTTGTTAAGTTCCTAAGAGAGAAAATAATCTGTAGATTCAGTGTACCGAGGATAATAGTATCGGACGAGGTATCCCAATTCATAGGAAAAGGGTTCGTTAGCCTCTGCAAGGAGTTCAACATCGACAACCATGTAGCGGCTGTGGCATACCCCCAATCCAATGGGCATACATAAATAACAAACCAAACGCTCTTGGAGGGATTGAAA
>JAYMSY010000330.1:0-12838 GCA_036897685.1 Monsonia emarginata | reverse complement strand
ATTTGCCCCCAATTGAAAAAAATTTCTGGCTCCTTCCTTGCTCGTAAATTGATCATCCTCGACCCAATTTTTTGTTCTTCACTATCCAAAAATTAACAATTTCTTCTAGTGAAAACATTGTATAATTTGAGGCGTGATATGTAGCAAAAAAGTGTCTTAAAAAATCATATGTTTTGAGGTAAAGTTTGGTGTCATTTTCCTTTTATTTGATCAGTCACACTGTCTTAAGTGATTCTTGCCCGCTCCTCACAACATTTCAAATCTCTCTCTCTCTCTTTCTTTCAAGCCCACCCAAAATCTTCATCAATGGAAGAAATTACAGAAGAACAGAGACAACGAGCCGAAGCTAATCGATTAGCCGCCCTCGCCAAACGCAAGGCCCTCTCCAACTCCTCCAGACCCCAAGACCACGACCCATGGCGGCTCTTCAAGTGCCAGAAGATCTCTCGCCCCGTCTCTCTGCCCATTCCCAACGAAAAGTTCCTCGTCAGACTCCAAATCTGTTCTCCCGACTCCTTCTCCCTCGCTCCGCAGGCGCTCAACGCCTTCCCTTATCCGGGAGAGCAGGAGTGTTTGCGCAGATTGGCCCATTTCTTGTCCAATGTAAGCAACTCTCTTTGCTTGGCTGCAACAAAATTTACCCTTTTACTCTAATTGAGTTCAATTGTTTTTTAGGGTTAGTATGTTAGAACTTAGAACAGCTCTTCCCCAAATGTTTCAATTTACAAAATTTCCCCTCATGGGGTCTATAAAAGAAAATTATTCCCTAATGTGAACAAGTTGAAACCCTTAACACAAATTTTCCATTCCCTTTTGTCGGACAAAGAAAAGAGTGGCAATCAAACATACTCTTTTAGTTTAAAGGGTCAGTGCAATTACTCTCCATTTCTGAACTTTTGTGTAGGTCATGCCGTCACACTACACGCAAAACCACGGTGGTGGGAAGGCTTGTGTTTATAAGCTTGGTAATTATGAGGCGGTTTTGAGATGCTTAAAGAGCGTCAAGTGCATTGAGGTTGAAGATGTTCCGTTTGCAACACTTAATGTGATTGAGAGACTGTCGCATTCGTTTGTTGCTGGGCGATGGATGCCGTGCAGGCCTGAGCATTTGTCAGATGACAAGGTTGAAGAATTGATTAGCAAACTACCGAAAAAGTTATTGGATGCTCTCCTGCCTTTCCAGCTTGATGGTGTAAGATATGGATTACAACGGGGTGGTAGGTGTCTTATTGCAGATGAAATGGGACTTGGAAAGACACTCCAGGTACTTTTATGGCACTAATCACAGATTTCTGTAGGTTACTCATATCGAATGGAGTATTTGTGTTCTTGGCATGTACAACCATAATGTTATTTTCCTTCTTTTGCATGTGTATGTTACAAATTCACATTTTATATATGAATATAACGAAATTGTTCTTGCCACTTTTACAAGATAATGAGCCTTCCTCTTGAGTTTGGCTTTTCTTCCCTTGGCCTCAACTCTTGATTTTCTTAACAATTTATTCATCGCTTTTTTCACACAATATAGAAGTGAAATTAATAAAATGGTCATTGTTTGTGAAGTTTCTAGATGACAATGGACATTCTGGTTGAACATGGCCTATAAGATAACAAAAATGTAATTTTCTGTTTACTTTGATCTTCAGGGTATTGCTATTGCTTGCTGTTTCATGAATGAGGGTTCTATACTTGTTGTTTGCCCAGCTATTTTGCGTTATTCATGGGCAGAAGAATTGGAGCGTTGGCTTCCTATTTGTTTGCCTGCTGATATCCATTTAGGTATTACTTTCTATCTTTTGCACTTCCTATATTTTGGACTGTCTTCTTGTTTTTCTGATTATTTTTTAAAATTATATCTGGGGTGAGGCTAATGTGATCTATTCGGACAGGAACGAGCATGTTTAAAGACAAAACTAGGTTCTCACAAATTCTGCAAATTTAGTGTTTTTTTTGCTTTTACAGTATATGACCACTTTAATACCATGTCACATCATCTAGTGAGTAAGAATTTTTCTTAGGGGCAAATGTGTTCTATTCGGACAGGAAAGAGCACTATTAAGGCTAAAACTAGGTTTTCATATTTCTGCAAATTTAGTGTTTTTTACTTCTACACTCTACAGTATATTACCACTTTGATACCGTGTCTCGTCATCTAGCGAGCGAGTAAGAATTTCCATAGGGGCCAGTGGCTAATTAAGATCTTGATTACCATACGCAAGGTCTCAGGTTAATGCTTGTGCAGCGGTATTGCCAATAAAAAAAGAATCAGCAAGTGAGTAGTGTTTACGATAAAATCACTGAAATTAGGATAAACAATGATTTTTTTAAAGTTGTACTGAGTCTACTGATTCCATTCATGTCGTGTGTCTTTAATGAGATTAATGCCATATGATTGTTCTCTTAACTCATTTAGGATGGACATTTGATGATCACTTGGGAGATAGTAGGGAAAGAAAGATAATCATGATAGAGGTAGACTACAACCCAGTGATATTGGTCGTATTTCAAAAAGAAAAAACGAAATGAACTTCAATTAGTGGTGATTTTGTTTTATCAAATTCTTGGCATAATATTTGTCTTGCTGCGATATCACGAATGTTTTGCAATATTATTGGATTCACATAATGAAGCACCTAGGCATGCATTTCTTTATCGATGCAGAATATTTCTTTGTTTTCCAAATTTTTTGCATAACAGTCAATCTGAGCATTAATTTCTTGAGTTGGTGTCTGTGTTCTGGGTCTCCATTCTTAATAATTTTTTGAACTTATGCCTCTCATTTTATTTCAGTTTTTGGTCATCGTGATAGTCCAGCCTACCTGAAGAGATGCCCAAGAGTTGTGGTAATTTCTTACACAATGCTTCACCGTTTGCGAAAGAGCATGCTCGAGCAAGAATGGGCTCTCTTGATAGTTGATGAATCTCATCATGTACGAACTTCGAAGAAAACATCAGAACCCGAGGAGGTAAAGAATATTTCTTGTCTTTTAGCAGGAACTAAAAATCTTATTTTTTTTAGAAATATGATTTTCTAGTGTATTTTTTTGTAATCGGCTCAGGTAACAGTCATTTGCCCATTTGGGTACCATTTGCTAACAAAAAAGTTTCGGTTATTAATGAAAACTCTGGGTACCATTTTTTGCTAGTAAAAGGTTTTGGGTATTCATTTGGAACAAAATGGATACTTTGGGTACATTTCTGGACATTCTCCAATTATATATGTATTTGTAAACTTGTTGAGCAAGAAAAGAAAATCATGAAGTGTCTTTAGAGGTGTGTTTCTTGGTTATTAATTCCATTTCCTAACAAGATATGGTCATAAGTTTCAATATTAACGAAGAGACATGATGCTGTAACCATTTTTTCTAATATGAAGCAGTAGTTCATATCAGGACATTTTCTTAAATGTTATTCAACACATCTTAGTCAAGAACAATTTTTCTCGTATACAAAACTAATTCTGATCATTATTTTTTTTTGTAAGATGTTTGAAAATTATTTTAATTACAAAATAACATTTTTTTCTTCTAATGTGTAAGCATATTTGTAAAGAAAACAAATGAGTTTGACTACAAAATCCTATAAATTATGTTGAGTATGGTGATAAAAGTTTTTCCTTCTGTCTTAAAGTGACTTCTTATATATGGTTCATCTGATTATATTGTTGCTTGAATTTAGTTTATGTTTGTATATCCCTTTCAACTCTCACTGTTTGTTCTCTCTGATGACTGGGTGAATGTTATCGAACAGCACAAACAGGTTCAATAGCAGGACGCCTCATGTATTGTTTAATTGATTCTCGTTTGTACTGATATTTATTATGATCAGGCTGCTGTACTTTCCTTTTTGAAACAGCTTCTACATTATTTTTTTTCTCAGTAATATTTTTAATTAACAGATAAAAGCTGTCCTTGATGTGGCAATGAAGGTCAAGCGCATTGTTCTACTATCAGGAACACCATCTTTGTCCAGGTTGTAGCCTAGATCGATAAAACTAAAGAGATGCTATGTATTTCAATTCTGTATTGTTACTAGAATGAAAATGCTCTCTATTTCCCTTTATATTTTAATTATGAACCTTTTCTCATCTTTGTGTGCCGCTATTTTTCTTTGAAGGCATTCTAATATGTTGTTGAATATTTTCCTAGGTGATGATAGGCCCTTTGACATCTTTCATCAGATAAATATGTTATGGCAAGTTTTCTTTACCCCACCTCATATGTAAATAACTAGCATTTCGCTAATTTTGTTCTTTCCCTTTTTCCTGAATCCTCAAGGTTGCTTATGTTGTATAGGCCTGGTTTGCTGGGAAAGACCAAGTATGAGTTTGCGAAAACTTACTGTGATGTCAAATCTCGGATTCGCCAGGGTACTGTTTTCCAGGTAGTCTTTTGGAGTAATGGCGGGAAGGCACTCTGGTCTCCCAGATGGGATATGAATATTTATTATATTTAATTTAATATCGAAATCTATCTTATGTTATTTGCAAATATGAAAAAGTTGCAAATGTCAATAGATTCTTTGTTGTTGATATAATTATAAGAAACCTGTGTACCGTGTTACTTTTTGGTTGGGGGTTAGGTACGGGGAGGTTTTATATGATTCTTACTGATAATATCTTTTCATGTCTTCATGGTTATTGTGTTATATCACAGTTTTTATTTTTCTTAAGCAAAAAAGATGACAGAAGTCCTATGCCTTCAACTGCCAGCTGCTTTTCTGATAGTTACTCTAATCATCTCTCCAGGATTTCTCACAGGGCATCCGCTTAGAGGAGCTGAATGTCTTACTTAAGCAAACTGTGATGGTATGTTCTTGTTCTTAACAATAGTTACTTGTATTAAGTAGAGCGTGTGATGAATTGCATATGGAAACATATATTGGTAAAAGTATGTTGCTGCCATGGTCTCAACTCTCAAGTCTCAACAATTGTTGGGGTATAACCTGTGGAACACGGAAATAAACAAGAGAAATATGCAATCATACAAGAACACTAGAATTTGTGGTTCGGCAATTTGCCTACATCTGTGGCCACACCACTCTTCTCTTATTGCCACACAGACATAATTGGGATTCACATTTACCTAGTATTTATAGATGAAGGCAGGGGGCTTGCCTTTTCTTAATTTCTTGGCATTTCCTAATTCCTTTTGGACCTCAAGAAAAATTCCTAAACCATTCAGAAATTAGGCCTTTCCTAAACACTTCTCATGGGGAAAATAGGCAAGTATGCACAAACCTAACAAAAACATCTTGACACATATGATGCTGGCCCTTAATTACCCTCTCATTCTACTCGGCAATTGGGTGAACCTTTTTGTTAGTTTTATTTATTTGCTTCAAAGGTGGGCTACACAGTAATGCAGTGTGCCTTTATCCTTCCCAAGAGCCTTTAACTTGAATGTAGTCTCGTGGACAATAGGTGGTCATGTTACACCAATACTTTGGAATGCTTAAAATGTAAGAATACTAATTTCACAATCATGTTATTTTTGTTCTAACTAATCAAACATGTAATGTTATGTTGTCCTAATTTTAGGAAAAGTAGCTGTTGTTGGGAACAACTGTAATTGTCATCGACATGACATAATGTCTCCAAACCATGTTTAGGTATTAGTATCGTTTAGTACCTTCAACAATAACTATCTTTGTTTTCGTGGTTTTACCATGACACACATTGTATGGATTTGTTCCTTTTTTCCCTTTGGGCGATCAGGCCTACCAATCCCCAGGTTCTCCTCTTGCAAGTTGTGGGGCTTAAGGTCCCTCCATTGAGAAAACTACACAAAAATAAGGAAGATAATTATTATTTGCTTACTCCTTGTTAGGTCCTCAACTAATTTTACAGAGCCCTTAAATTGAAGTGAAGCCTGACATGGTATCAGGTTTGGTCTTGAGCATGTGTGGCCCAAGTATCGACATTGAAAACACTGGTGTTCAATACTGTGATGTACTATTGTTGTGCTCATGACGTAAGGTTTAGGTTGGAGTGCAGTTGAACATACTTTTTTACTCATTTATTTTTTAGTTCTCGGTGTATTTAAAGGTAGTGAGATCTCATCCGGGTGGGAGGGAATGGGGCTGAAACCTGAGACCCCTGTTATATTAACAGGTGGTGAGATCATATTAACATTGCTTAGCCTTTATAATTTGATATATTCACTCCTTGTGCTTGATTCAATTGATCCTTAGTTTATTACTTTTTTCATAGATAAGACGGCTAAAGCAGAATGTGCTGCAAGAGTTACCACCGAAACGCCGGCAAATTATCAGACTGTTGTTGAAAAGATCTGATATTGTTTCTGCAAAGGTTGCTGTTGCTGGGATGAAAAATGCTGTGCAAGACACTTCAGAGAATTCAGATGAACCTGAATCTGATGGTAATTTACATTTTCAACACAACTATATGCGCAGAGAATTTGCCTTGGGATTTATATTTGTTTTCATCTTAAATGCTGTTTATGTTCACAAGCTATACTTTATCAGCATTATAGTGACATGGAATTAGGTAACTTTTGTGCATTAGCCGTGTAGTCGTGTGTAAGTGGTTTTTTTTCTTTTTGCTTATTTCGTTGTCTTTGCTATTAATATGAACTATATATGTAGATAAAGAAGAAAGATGGTTGAACTCTTTCTAGCTGACCCCAAAATGTTTCCATGATGACATAAATACTGGTTTGTTGCTTGTGATTTTTATTGACCAATTTATGTGATGTAGCAGAACCTAGATATAATGTTGAATAAGTATAGTGAAACGAGACATCTTATGCATCTGGACTCCTTTATTCTCCCTCTCCCCTCCCCTTTCCCAAAATTAAAATTGGGAAATTGGAAATTAAAACTATCTCAGGTACACCATTGTGGAAAAAGTAATGTATTTTAAAATAAATGTCACCATAGAGATTGCATTTTTATGCTAGTGGAGAGACCATTTCCCCGTTGAAATTCTCGATTTGAATCTCTTGAGTAATCACATTGGTAATTGAATATGATAATTTTCGGGAGATAACTTGTAAAACATGTGTATTGACATGTGATTAGTTAGTTGTCACTTGAGGACTATGGCTCTAAATCACTTTATGCCTCAATTTAAACACAAAGGAGTTGTTTTATCGAAGGTATTCTCTTTTCCTTCTAGAGGATTTGCAGAACATAAATACAGGAACAAATTGATTTACCTCTCTCTCTCTCTCTCATAGATACTCATAACAACATAAGGTTAAGTCTGTGATTTCTCCATATTTTCTTATTTTGATGATGATTTGCCATGTTTTCATTGTCATTTATTGAGTAATTGATAAACCAGCTTTGTCTATGGCCTATGTTTACTTTTTATGCATATAGCATGATATATTGTTTCCTCACTTTGCTTTCAGAGCATGGGGCTTACATCAGATCAGAAAAGCTCTCTTACCAAGAACTAGGCATTGCAAAGCTCAATGGGTTTCGTGAATGGATTTCCCTTCATCCACTAATTGCACCAGGAGAGGGTGCAGAAGAGTTGGGTTTAAATCCCAGTTCTCAGAAGATGATAATATTTGCTCATCACCTTAAAGTTCTTGATGGTGTACAGGTGAGGTTCCTTTTAGATAGAGCTTCCTGTTATCTAAATGGATCATTACTTTAGGCCTCTTTCGTTCATGCTTTAGTGATAGTGATTTCTGTCTTTTATTTGGTCACCTTTGACCAAATTTACATTTATGAGCATATCTTATCTCCTTAACCAGCCCCTAATCATGTACATAGTCCTCAATAGGATTGATTCTGTATTTATTGTAGATTCTTTCTATGCTTTATAAACAGATTATTCTCTCATTTCTCTCAAATTTCACAATTATGTTTCCTTACTTTATTTGCGCCCCTTTGAGTTAGCAATACTTAATATTGGAAAATTTTAAGCTTTCATAATGACTTAATGCTCAGTTTATTTCTTTTACTCCAAATCTGTACTATCATTTGAAACAAACAGGAGTTTCTATGTGAGAAAGGGATTTGTTTTGTCCGGATTGATGGAAATACACTTGCCAGAGATAGGCAATCAGCTGTACAGTCCTTCCAATCATCGTCTGAGGTTAGGGTCTCATTCGTGGTTCATTTATCTTGTGTTTTCATTTGCTTATTTTTCATAGCATTCTGTTTGATCTGTTGTCCCTTGTCATTGGTCACAGTTATTCTTTCAGTGTTTAATTGATTGTCTAGTTTTCATAATTTGCTTTTGGAAGGTTTCTCTTGCATGTAGTGTGTCAAGCATAAGCCAGTAATATATTTAATTTCAGTTCTCAGTTTCTCTTGAAGTTCGGACTTCGGATGGAGTTGTCAGATTTTAATAGACCCTTCTGATTTGATAGCTTTCTCCTTTGGAAGTAAATGAAATTATTAAGTGTTTTTTCATTTTTCTCTTGTGCATGATAGCTAAAATAATATTTGGCACACATTTTGTCTAAGAATTTGTTTGGTAGTTCTATTGATGCCACATACCTTTATACTTTACTCCTTTCCAGTATCAGTTTCAGTGCTTACAAAAAGCATCCATTTTTACGTAGATAGTCCAAGGAACAAGGATCTTGTAAATTTAAGTTGAGAAGCTATCTAATTATTGTTTCTTTGTATATATATCAATCTTTTTGGTTCCTCCTCTCACTCACACCTGCATAAAACATATATAAATTTTCCAATGTTATGAAATAACATATACATGTGCCACTTGTGTCTAGATTTTGTTTTATTGGGCCAGCCTATGTTGTTTTATTGGGATAGTTTCATGCATGATAGTATAGGCCACCTCCCTGGATGTTGTCCTCATCTTATAATAACTCTTCAAAGTCTTATTCTTCATCAGGTTAAGATTGCAATAATTGGTATTACTGCTGGGGGTGTTGGACTTGATTTTTCATCAGCACAACACGTTGTATTCTTAGAGCTACCTCAGTCGCCATCATTGATGCTTCAGGTCCAATGATATTATGTTTTCTGATTTCTTAGAATTAATTGCTGTTATTCAATTTAAGAGTAAAAGTTGACAATATGTTCCTCTAGGAATATGCTTGTGCTATATATATCTTCAGTTTTGTGAAGTTTAAGAGTTGCAAAATGATGGTTTCAAAAATTTAGGCTAATCTTTCCTTTCTTACAGTCGGTCATGGGTTCTAGTTATACAGCAATTTGATTTAATTTTATAATCTAGCTGTGAATAAACTGATTTGAAGCATAACAAAAATTGTAAGTCCATTTAACTGAATTTTTTACCAGGAATTGTGTACAATACAAGAGGCTGCCTTTGCAGGCACCATGTTTTGAATAATTGATTGACTATGCTTCATTTGCTTCTCTCTTATTACCTCTTATTCTTATTTAATAAGATACCCACCAGAAAAACAGGGTTTGTTCATACATATTTTTTAAAAAGATGTGTATTTCACTTTTTAGATAAGATGGAATTCATTGAAATTACATGACAAAACTGCCATATACAATAATGGTTTATTAATATTTTATTTAATTCTCAGAGGGCCTATCCAGCAATTATTAAACAGACTTGATAAGATGTGCAATAGAATCTAGCATCTGATCACTTCTTCTAAGCATATGACCCCAAAACTAAATTACAAGGACAGTGCATTATCTTTTTAAGACAATAAAGGGCCGTGCAATTTCGTGTCACATGTTTAGCAACCCTGAATGCATCTTCTTTTTGAATGGTTATAAATAGCGTCAAGTTCAGGTCCCTTACCAAATCAACGAGCGTAGTCTTGACATTTTCATGTAGAAGAGTTGATAACTGTATAGTACCTCATTTATTTTGAGTTAGATTACCAAGTCATTGGGACTTAAAAAATATCCTCTTTCTAAGCACAATTGTATATCGTTGTTGTAACTGTCTGAATGTTTGCTGAAGCAGCCATTTCACTGAAAACAGTAGTGTTATATATCATTTTTTCTTTTCATTTGCTCCTTTGTGTTTTGCCTTATCCCAGTTTTTGAAGTAGTGGTTATTTAATGCATCTACTGCCTTTGAACTTATTTTGAAGGCTGAGGACAGAGCTCACAGGCGAGGGCAGACAAATGCAGTCAATATATACATTTTCTGTGCAAAGGTGCTTCCTTTTGCGTTTCTTGTTTCCTCTCTTTCTATTTCTATTAAATCTTCTTTTGTAAGTGATATATCTACTTTTCCCATAATCTAATGGACCTATTATATCACAGGATACCCTGGATGAATCCCATTGGCAAAATTTAAACAGGAGATTGCGCTGTGTTTCATCTACAACGAATGGAAAATATGATTCAGTACAAGAGATAGCAGTATGTACTTTGCACTGTCATCTCTTTGCCCTCTAATTTTGTCTATCTCTTGTATGTGGATTGTGGTGTCATGAGGGGGACGTTAGAGTACCTGGCCCCAGAGTGGCAGGGGTCAAGAATTACTGTAAAAGCCGATGTCTATAGTTTTGGGATTCTTGTGTTAGAAGTTGTGAGTGGACGAAAGGTCTTAGACTATTCTCAATCTGAATCTACAGTTCATTTACTCAAACTATTGGACAGGAAGTTTCTTGAGAACCGGTTGATGGCGATTGTTGATAGTAGATGTGAAGATATAGTTTGGACTTTGGCGGTTGACTCTGCTTCACAGATTCTGTTTCCAAGAAAAAGTGCTGAAATAAATAAACTGCTCATATGCTACAGCTTACAAGTTTTAAACAAATAGGAATCATACTAGAAATAGGAAACCTAATTTTTAGGAAACACTATAGCAACTATTCTAACAACTGCAAAATGAGGACCTTAATTATAAGGATTTGAGTGATTGAGGCGGGCCATCCAAACTAATCAGTTTGTTTTTAATGACAAGCTGAGGTGTCATGTATGACTGATTTTTGATATACGTGTCAGCAAAAACTAACGGATTTGGATAGCTTGCCTAAAATCCTTGTGTCAGATTCAGAGTCCTCATTTGTACAATTCAAAAATTGTAAATCAAAGTTCGGGCCCCTACAAAATGTATTTTTCTTTTCTCATTAGTTATGACTAAATTGAATTGATCTAGATAATCAGTTAAGTTTTAGATGACACATCACACACTGTTTATTTTCTTGCTATGCTTTTAATTGCATGATGCTGAATTCAATTACAGGCCTTGCTAATAATGTGTCTTTGGAGGAAATGTACCCATTCTTTCCTATACATTTCAGAAGTTGGACCTTGTTTTCAATGGTATTTGTAAAGCTTATCGAAAACCTAGGAAGTGATTGTGAAATATCTTTTTTTTATTTTTTATTGTAGAGCTTATAAGATGTAGCCTTCCTCTTGCTGTTGAGTTTTGAAGTGCGATCATGTTTTTTTCTTTTAAATTTACATTCTTCATGCTATTCCTTCTAGCTGTGATAATTTTATGTGCATGCACTTGAACTCGCACATGGTACTTGTTTTGCCACATCATACACACCCGCATGCTACTTTTGTCCATGATATTATGTTTCTCATACCTTGAAAAATTGCTTTTCACTGTAATTGGGTCAACAGGTTGAAGGTGTAAAATACCTAGAAACTTCTGGTAAAACTGATAGAAACTGTGAAGATCATATCTTGAAGGACTCATGTGGTGAACTCTCTGCTGAACCAACCTTGTTGGCACACTCTGGATTCAATTTGGGTACCCAGTCTTTTCAACTGCATGATGAACTAACTGAAAAAGGAAATGATGTACCTGATATAGAAAGTGAGGATGGCTCTTTAGAGAAAAAACTAGAAGGATATATTTGTGAAGATCTGGTGACAAATTCTGCCATAGTGCCTTCTAGAAAGCAGGATATAGGCAGTGAAGACAAGGATCAACTGGAAGAGGTATAAGTTATTAATCTCATTCCAAACTTTCCGATGACTACTGCGTTGTATTTTTAGTATTATAAAAGTGGTAGTACTTATTACTGCTTATCCAGTGTAGGACTGCAACTTCTACACTCATAATAGAGAAACTGATAATGGTCCGCTTGTTCAGCCACTTGAAACTGATACAAGTTTCTCTGACATAGCAAATTATCTGCGATTTGAGGTAAAACATTTGTGCTTGGTTGTACATTTTTGCTATACTTTATGTCTTAATTCAGTGTGCAGTACAGCAGCAGTAATTCATTTGTTCATAAAAAAGAATGGTAGACTAAATCATTATATATTGATGTTCATTTGTTGCCTTTTGGATTTCATCAGAGTGATCTGACCGGGATTAATAAAGTTAATACCAGTATTTGAATATTGTGTGTGTGATATATTGTTGATATATATTCTTTACACTAGCTCTGATGACAATATGAAATGGCTCACATGTGTTATGATAGCTTGATATATGCCATTATTTGTTCGTGAATGATGAAAACAATTAAGACTGTTTTTATTTATCGTATTTTTTTCATCTGCTGATAGGTTAGTCAATATACTGGAAGAATCCACTTGTATTCTTGTATTCCAGGGAAAGATTCAAGACCTACTCCACTTTTTGAGAACTTCCGTCCAGACGAGATTGAGTTAGAAAGTTCTAGTACCGATGATAACCAGAAAACAGCTTCTCTCAAGGATAATCCTACTTGTAGGAATGCTCTCCTGACATTCCTCAAAGAATGGAATCAACTTAGGCCAGTTGAAGAAAGGAAACTACGTGGAAAGCCTTTACAGCTTCCTTTAACTGTTGAGTTATGCTACTTGAAGGAAAGCACTAACCACAATAGTGGGGTATGCTTAAATGTTACATTCGTTTTTTCAGTCAACTTAGTTCTTGTGTCATGCAATTGATGTGGTTATCTTTGACTTTTGCGAATAATGTTACTCCCTCCGTCCCATTATA
>JAYMSY010000329.1:0-12839 GCA_036897685.1 Monsonia emarginata | reverse complement strand
AGATCTTCCAAAAAGTCAAAACATAAAAAGATTCCACAGAGAGGACTTGGTGTGGCTCAGCTTGAGAAAATCAGATTAGAGGAACAACAAAAGAGAGATTCAGTTTCTTCAATCTTCCCTTGCCCGTCTCCTCCCACCTTGTCAGCCACCAAGTCCTCATTTTTATCATTGACATCCCAAAATTTCCATCAAACCAATCAACCCTCTTCCTCCATCCCATTTCCTGATCTACCTTCTTTAACCACACTGTTTAGGCCTCCCCCGTTGGTCCATAGCATTGATGCTTCGCAAGTTTCGCATTCGAGTACTGTTCCATTGCCCAATTCTGTAGTATGGCCTCCCATTCCAGCTCCCGGGCATGGCAGTGTCCCCAAGTCATGGAGTTCCTGTGACTACAACCTCGAGAAGGAGAATTCTGGGGTGGATCCTGGATTGGCGTTCCGGTCAGATTTGAGTTTGCCTTATGAATCTAACCCTGTGTGGACTCTCCACAGTTTGACGCCAAGATCACAACCATTTCAGGAACCTTCTTCTCTGGTAAAACATCTATCCGCTTTGTGTATATTCATTGAGTTATGTTGTAATTTTAGTTAGTACTTGTTGTTTCGGGGGCTTTTGGTTGAGATTGAGAGGCAATGTGATGTGTGGAACTTGCAGGTGAATGTCTCAGCTACAACTTTATCATCATCTGTACTAAATTTCCAGATGGAGCCCCCTTCAAACCAAAGCCATCATGGCAATTACCGACTTATGTGGCCGGATGAAGAAAAGGTATATTCGAATTGCATCAATCATGCTTAATTTTATTCCCCCTTCTGAACATCTGCATTAATCGCTTTTACAATGTGTTCTTCCAAGGTTGAAACTGAATAAACATACTGATGAAGATGATATAGATAATGTGTTGAAGCGTCTTGATTCTTACTCCTTAGTGAATTTGGTATGATTGGATCTACTTATGCTTCTTGGAATCAAGACTTCTTATGGTGAATGTGGTTGTAATGTAGTATAGATTGTTGGCATGAAGAGGCCATACCCATTCTCTTTGGACAATCCACCGTGCCCGTCTTTTCTCTACAAACTTCCCACCATTGCTCATCCAGTTTCAGAGGAATCACCTTCATGTGGCAATGGAGGTGCACTTAACTTGGAACCCGGCCACCCAATTTTCAGGTTAGCTTCTCTTCATTTTCCTAGGACTTGTAATGTTGTGATGCTACGAGTTGTTGCTTGCTTATGTTAAAGTTTCTTTAATTGCATTGTTTTCAGAGAAGTCCCTTCGTGCTCAACTTCCATACCTCAGCTGAACTCAAGGAAGAGAACGAAAGACACTGGCGAAGATTTCCTCTCACTAGGCCTTAGTACAACATCTACTTCCACAAGTCACGCTTCAAAGTTAAAGCATCCTTCGGGTTATCTCGACTTCCCTAATTGCGAATTGCCTGATTTTGATTCTCTCCCTTACCAAGTAAGAACAAACAAGAATAACCCGTTTCCCATATCTCAAATGTTAGCTGCCATGGCAACGGTTTTGACTCTTGACGTATAATGTTTTCTTTTTCCCGGGGAAATCTTTGCAGGGAAGTGCAGAAGATTTAACAACATTTCAGTCAGTACCGAGTGGAATTGGGTGGAATCAACAACCGGCATTTTACAGCTTCATTCCCACGGGAAAGGTACAAACTTGCCTACCAATAACAACAACAAAAACATCTATCAACCACTGTACTGGTGAAGTAGGAGAAGCTATTGATCTAAATCTGAAGTTGTAGATGACTAAAATGGATGTTAAGTGTTAACCCATTTCTCATATGGCCTTGTTCCTCCATGAGATTGAGAGACCATACTAGGAAGTAAGAACTAAGATTTTCCATTTTGGTAACATTGTTTTCCCATTTTGTGTAAGATTTGGAGATGCATATGTAAGCTGAAGGTTGAGTGTGAAAGAGACCCCAAAATCTTGGCCATGTGAAGGCAAGAGTAAGTAGAGGAAGATAGGAAAGTGTAGATCTTGTTTGTTTGGTTGCTAATGCATATTTTGATTCAAGACAAAGTTTGGTTGTGGTTTGTGTCTATTGGGGCTTTGTTGGTTTTGAGTAGTGTTTGTTTGTTTTGTTGGTGAATGGGTCACACTCACTGGTACCAAACTCTTGCTTGCATGTGGATACATTGTATTGTACCTTGTCTTGTGTTTGTGGGGTCCTAGGTATCTTAACTACCTTAATTACATTGTTGCACACGAGTCACCACAACTCACATGGTGCTTGTTAGGATGAATTTAGTGTAAACTTGAACTTCCAAAGTGAACTATGTCCCAAAATTCACCAAACAATGCTCAATATATTTTAGGCTCCAAGGCCCTCCACAGTGGGGGCTGCGAAGCCACCACTCATCCCACATCTCTGTACCTATTGTAGAGGGTGGTGGTTGTGAAGTCAACTGCTAGTTACAGCACCGGTCACGAAAGTATGAATCTGTTGGCTGGTTTGTCAGTCCATGGGACTGACCATAAATTTTGGTTTCTTTTTTTAAGCATTTAACTGGTTGGTTTGTTCCAAAGACAGACCAACCGATGGATTCAGTCTGGTTGTACAGCCACTTAATGTAGGTTAATCGCTCTGCAACTGCGTGAGACCCACCCAAGAGTGATGCAACCAAAATAAGTGGCTACACCACTGTGGATGCCATAAGAGCACCCATAATGAAGTGCTTTGGTCGATGGTAGAGAGGCAACGCGGGCGATATACCGACCGACCAAACAGCAAAATTGTGCTTTTACGTTGTTGGTCGATCAATCAGACCGATCACCATATCATCCACCAACATCTCATATTTGCGTTTTTAAATCGATAAAGTATCACTTTCAAGCATCCAGGAGGGAATGCTCGAGTGATGATAGACACTCTCATAAATAGCACACTCCAAGCGTTAATTTATCGATGCTCCCATTATGGCTGCTATGATACGAATGGATAAAAAAACTGAGAAATTTGGGGTGAATGGTCTTAATTCTCATTCATGATTTTTATCGAATACAAGAACACATCTACTTATGTACACTATGAACTGAATCAAATTCAACAATGTTAAGTAAGCTACTTGCTCAACTCAAGGATGTATAGGCAACTTAAGAGAAATACAGACCGTTTCAAATCAATGGCACTGCATGAAACAAGATCTGACACTCTCTTATAAAACTTTCGGATCATTTCATGATCTGTGTCCGAGCGAATGCACATTCAGTAACATAAAAACTGCTAACGAAAACGAGTAGAGGACGAAACCCAGCGTCGCCGTCCAAGCAGGGAAGGTTGTTCGGAAACTGGCAAAAGTTCCCATCAGAGCACAAACTATCAGCATCACCAGCACCTCGACCGAGTAGTTCCACGCCAATCCCCTCGCGTAAACCAGCGCAAAGAAGACGGATTGGCAAAGAAGACTGTTTAAGGTCACCTTACCATACAGCTGCATAATAAAAACTACAGAGATCAAAGATTTTGAACTAAAATCATGTTAAGACTGTCGCGGTGAAAGTCATTCTTGTTCATTTTCCTAAACAAGCTCGACGCGCGACCTCAAAATCATAAAACAACAGTCTTACGTTGTAACCAGACTCGCCTTGTGGAGCAAGTAGTAGCTTGTGCTGATTCATGGATTGCTTGCAGTGTTGGCAACTATAAACCAAAACCATGTTATGGGAACTTGAGTTCAAGTCATAAGATTAAGCTGACAGTTGGAGAACTCAAGTGTGTTATAAGAGTTATAAGTTTTAGATTCTTTGAATACTAATCCTTCTGTCCTATAATCGGCGTCGATTTTCCTAGTGGATTTTCCCAAGAAGACGGTTAACTTTCATTGTTAAGGATATTAAGTCTTGAATTACCACTATTTGCACCTTAACAGGTTATTATGTGACAGGACGAGCAGAAAAAGTCAATTCATAATTCTAGTATCCTTTGTCTTTACTAAAAGTCAAATAAAACATGAAACTATGTTATAAGAACGACTCTAAATCAAAAACTTAAACTGATAGTAGTTGGTTATGACAGTCGGAAAGAGGGGAAGCAAACCTCGGAAAGCATTTTTGAGGAAGTGGTTGCAAGCTTTTCGCGCCTAGCAAAGATGATTGCAGACACAGCTTCACCGGAGCTGGTAGCCCAAGGCAGCGCGATAAATGAGATCAAGAAACTCGGGATGCTCGTAGCATCTGAAAAATGATCAACAGCATCCACCAGAGGATCCGCAAATGCAGTTGCAACCGTAGTTCCCAGCAACAACCTTAATACTGCTCTGAAAGAGGACAACCCGGGATTTTCAACTCCCTCACTAACCTCATTACTCACGACTTGCGCGCCCAACAGAGCATGCTCTTGCTTTGTTCGCTGCCAAAGTTTCAGAACAAAAAATAGTAAGCGCGTCTTTAACTATCAGTTCAAACTTTTAGTCGAGTCGAGTTGGTAACAGAACATTTACCTGGTGGAAGTTAGTCAAAACCTTTGTTGTGCTATGATCAATGTCCTTAGAAACATCATTGTACCGTTTTGCTTTGTTGAGCCATTTGGAGATACCTTGGAAGAACTCTTCTCTACCAACAACAGAATCCTCAGAAGTGTCAAAATGTTTCATCAGTTTTGCAACAGCTTCGTCCTTGTCAAATTTAATGTCGTTGTCAAAATGGATTCCTAAAACAAGTGATTTCAGCTCAGAAGGTGAAAGATGTCCATCGCCATCCGCGTCAATTGCACTGAACAACCTGCATATGATCAAACCCGTAAAATTCAGCAGCAGCAACAAAGACTAGCAGTAACTCGGGTTCTTCGCGAAGAATGTAACTGACTTCTCTATGACTTCTCTGTTGGGTTCACCATCATCTGTAAAGAGCCTTCCCGGTGCACTTTTCTTCAGATGTAGTAAAAGTCCTGATATTACATGTTTAAAGGTTGCATAAGCGATTCGTCGTTTTTGGATCCGGGGCTGTAACAGCTGCTCCAATGATATCAAGTGTGAACATAAGAAAAGAATTGCTTCCACCTATAGTTTACCAAATTTAGTTGCATACATGAATGAAGCACACTCTCACCTGATATAGGCAATAAGAAGCAAAGAGTGAAGCTGAGACTATCAGTGAAACCAAAACTCTCAAATTTCTTCCTGAAGTCGGGTGGAGAAGATGTGGTAATTGGACTACAAGAAATGGGACAGCAGATATAGCCATGATCCTTGCAGTATAGCAAGTCCAAATATCAGTAGTAATGCTAATACCAGAACCTGAAAAGACGGAGATAAGCAAGAGTCTAGATTTTATGAGTCCCAATGAGAGGTTGCATAACAATGGCATACCAGTTAAGCTAAACCCTTTTGTGTCCTTTCCATTTTGAATATGATTCTTGCCAAGTAGAATGCAGGATCCCCAAATTACGGTAAGGAGCATGACTGTTGACCCGGATAGGAGACCCATCCCTACAGAGACCTGACTTTGAGCCGTAGCTTTACTTCCAGATAGCCCGGATACTGTAGGAAACAAGACAGTGTATCAGTAAATGCAACTAGGTATCAATTAGTATGTATGCACCATGACAATGGCTAACAAAGAGCATTGCAAATTTTCAATCTTTCCCTGACCTGGATTCCTGGAATTTACACCAGAAAAGTTTCAATTTGTCATTTCATTTCCAACATTTCTCAACAACAGTCCCAACAAAGGGCAGCCCAGTGAATCAGAGTCCCACTTTTGTGGGGTTGGGTCCTTGACCTGAACTTAGGACCTCAAGATCACAAGACAGCAACCTTACTATTGCCTTGAAAGTTGAAGCCAACCAAACATGTTCTGCTGACAGAATCTCCTATTTTGCCACTTTTTCTCAGCAGCCAAACAGTGCACTCACTGCATACTTACTCAGTAGTTAACTCTACACACAGATAGCATCCAAATTCCAAACCAAACCATTCACTTGTTTTCCACCCAATTTTCCCTTTTGGCTATACTTCCCCATCAACCAAACACAGTAGCCAAAACCCAAAACAAGAAAACAACTGAAACAAACAAACAAAACACAAGCAGAGAAACATACCCAGAATGAGCATGGAATCAGGCAGCGCGACGAAGATGGGAAGGACCAGCCTAGCAGCAGTAGAGCTGATACCCAGAACCTTGACCAAACCATCGTTCCCTCTGGAGCGGTACTGAGCTGCCAGGAACATGAAATAACCATACATGAAGATCAAAAAGACGTTTCCCAGAGCTGTTGTGGAACATGGCATGAACCCATATCTTTCCTTGCAAGCCTTGGCCACTGACCGTTGGATCAGGAGGCGGCCGTGCGCCGCACCACAGAGGATCCAGAGCAGGAGGAGATGCAGGGTTGTTGAGCTCTTGCCCATATATGATGGTAAGTTACAAGTTTTCCAATTTTTGTGTACATCTTTGCAGGCCAAAGATAAGAAACCAATTTGGGTTCGCATTTTCTTGGCAAGAAAGTGGACCCACACGACAAAATTTTGATTTCCACATTTCTTCCTTGTTGTTTTCAACTTCATCATGGAAGTTCTCAGAAGTCATGACAGTAACAGATATCTGGATCCTTTATGAGGATGTGTAATTGATTCAGTGGTGCACATTCAATCACACTTTGACAGGAGGAAAAAGAGACTTGGTCTATTATGACTAATGAAAATACATATTAAACATGTCTCAAAATTAATAAGTATTGTTCATTTGACTATTTGTCATATGTGTTGGTAATGGATTGAAAATTTACTAAAATACAATTGGGAGTAGGACACTTACTTTGGAACAAAGAAATGAGTGTTTGTTCTCATAGGAATCTCCCTTAGGTTACCCACAATGGGCTGCCTTGCTGCTGTCATACTGTTTTTGGCAACTGGTTGCCACTATTGTGGTCATGCCTTGCTGCCGTTGCACCTCGACAAGGCGCAATTGCACCTCGTCGAGCTGCAACCCATATATGGGTAAATTTTACGCGTATTCATGTCATTATTTTACACAAAAAAATTGCAACTCGTCGACATGCAATATAAAATCATCAAAATGGCAGTGTCCCATTGTGAGACGAGCTGCCGTTTTCAATTTCACCTATTTTTTGCATGTAACAGACACATTTGTACTTCCCCATTGTGGGATGGGCTAAGTTTCATAAATGAGTGTCTACGTTCTTAATTGGGCATCCCAAATTGAGTGTCATTTCCTTGATGTAAAATTGATTTGCAATTTTGCATAAAATACCGCTATTATCTTTTCTACCCGTCAATTATAGTAAATTAGTGGGTCAACACTTGAAGATATGAGGGCACGTACGAAAAAACCATAATTTCAATACTTTTGATATTTGCTAAAAGTCAAACATGACGCTCATTTTAGGACAGAGAACAGTTAGTTTTGTTGAATCTTGACTAAGAAACCCAAAAAGGTTCAGAGAAGATTCATGTTTATGCAAGTGAAAGGGTTGAGTTCAAAATTAATCTGAAATGTGAACTCCCAAAACCACATCACTGAATCAATCTTAACAACAAAATGGAATAACTTCACCAATGTAATGAAAACATCATCGACAATACTAATGTACTCTCACTAGATTAATTATACGAAGCATGATGATCTATCTGGTGAGTTACACAGAAAACAAAACCTGCGAAGCTTTCAGAAAGTTGGCAGCAAAACACTCTCCACTGGGCTTATAAACTTCTGGAGACTACGACCAGCCGAAAACATAGTCAAGAACATAAACGAGTGCCAATGAGAATGGGTAAAGGAGGAAGGCAACTGAAGACGTCCAGACGGGGAAGGTTGTCCGGAAGCTGCCAAAGAGCCCCATCACAATGCAAACAATCAAGATAACCAGCACCTCGGCCGAGAAGTCCCATGTCAATCCCCTCACGTAAACGAGGGCTAAGAAAACCGACAGGCAAAGGATATTGTTCATGGTTACCGCGCCATATAGCTGCATCAAGAAACTCAGACATGAGAGATTTTCAACATGGCACTCCAGCTCATACCTGCTTATGATAATATATGTGTGCAAATATGCAATTGTATACATATTTTGGCTATGATTTTCATGATTTATATTCTCAAATCAAGCAACACTTTCAATTACACTATCAGGGTATTGTTTAGACTATCAGGGTAGAGATACTAGGAAATAATTCCTTTTACTTCTCTTCTCTCTGAATGATGAAACTGAACCTTACTAGCTTCCCGCAATAATATTTCAAATATAGTTTGCAAATACTTTTAGTGATGCATGGTTTCACGATTGACATAGATTGCCAAACCATGCAGAGTACTTAAATAAAGAGAAGTGAGGCAAAGGAGGAACAAACCTCAGAAAATGTTAACGAGGATGTTCTCAACTTTTTGCGGCTGGCAAAGATGACTGCTGACACTGCTTCGCTAGAGTTGGTAGCCAAAGGTAGTGCAATGAACGAGATGAAGAAAGTTGGAATGCTTGTAGCGTCGGAGAAGTTATCAACAGCATCTACCAGGGGATCAGCGAATGCAGCCGCGATAAGAGTTCCCAGCAACAACATTAATACAGCTTTGATGGAGACCCACCTTGCATTTTCAACCCCCTCAACGACCTCATCGTCATTTGGATCTTGCACCCCCAATAGTGTTGTTTCTTGCTTTGTTCTCTGCACATGAGATTCAAGAGATCATAAGACAATCAGTAAAGGGTTGTGGGAGAAACAACAGAGATATTCGTATAATAAGCGTCGAGTCATTGGCTCAAATCCCCATATTGCCTGTCGTACCTGCTGGAAGTTAGTTAAGGCCTTCGTTGTTCGATGACCAGACTCACCAGAAATATCCCCCGAACGTTTTGCTACATTGATCCACTTAGAGATGCCATTAAAGAACTCTGTGCTGTCAACACGAGAATCTTCAGACTTATCAAAATCCTTCATCAGTCGTTCCACTGCATCATCCTTGTTGAAGTCTATTTCCTCAAAACGGATTCCAACAATGAGTGCCTTCAATTCAGAAGCTGAAAGATACCCATCGTTGTTCTCGTCAATTGCAAGAAACAGCCTACATATATAACAGTAAGAGTCAGCAACTAGCAAGTGTATCAGTAAACTATTCTTTTCTTCTATTAGTGTGTGAAAAAGAACACTGACTTTTGTATGATTTCTCTATCAGGTTCACCATCTTCTGTCAAGAGCTTTCCCATAGCACGTTTCTTTAGATGTTGTAAGATTCCGTGAATAATATGCTTATGCCTGTTATATGCGATTCGCCTCTTTTGGATCCAAGGCTGAAAAACCTGCTCAAGCAATATGATGCAAACTCAAGCTATGATATAAAATCAAGGTAGAATAGTTACACCCAAAAAAAAGAGATGGTAACTACTCCTGCCAAGGTATGTTGACCATTTCCGAAGTTTTCTTCAAAAGTATAAAGTAGATAATATATTATTTCATAAAGAAAAAAGTGAAAATAACCTTCTCGTGCAAACGGTAGTGTCAAAATCAATCATTTGAATCATGCAAGAAACAATCATTTCAAAAACTGTAGATTTTGGCATAACATACACTGCAACCTGACTCTAAAATAAGATAATTAGACACTACAATAAAATAATGACTCATGGAGGTCATGGAGCATTTAGGTGCATAGAAGATATAATTACCTGATAAACGCAATAGGCAACCAAGAGTGAAACTGAAACAATAAGTGCGACCAAAACAGCCAAGCGTCGTCCAGAAGTTGATTGAAGAACTTGAGGCAATTGGACTATAATAAATGGGATAATGGATATGACCATAAGCCTTGCAGCGTATTCAGTCCAAACATCAGTAGTAATACCAGAACCTGATATATACAGAATTTTGTGGATTAAGAATCAATCAATAACATATGCTTGTAAATTTTCTAGTAGGTCCATGTTACAGCTCTAAGCAGAGCTAAGCAAATAAATCGACCATGGTCGAGCTTAAGCTAATAACTCGACCGTGGTAGGTAACCTCAGACCCACTTCTCATACGCATTGAGGTCAGACAAGCTATGACACACAATATGACAACGAGTATGATCAAACCAAGTATTCATACCAATGATGGTACAAAAAATAGTCATCAGCTAGCACAAGGTTGAACACTTCAACCCTTCATAATAGCCAATAAATATATTAGTGGATTCTTGAGTAAAACTGCATTATATAATTTAATGCATATTGATTTGACTGAAACATTTCTTACACATATTTCGATTTGTCTAAAGAACATAACAAAGAATCATTTATACAAACACATTGTTTTAGTGTACTCTACTTTTCAAACATTCATTTCAATAAATTAGTTCAGGGATCATAAGTTTAAATGTTCCCTTTATAATTCAATAAATGGTATGTCAATTATCATGGGTCCAATGTCTTTTATGATAGGACAGACATAACAAACTAACTGCACTTTATCACAACCGGCTGGTGAAAATGATGCATAAAAGACCTACCGGTTAAGCTGAATCCTTTTGTATCTTTTCCATCTACTGCCATGTCATTCTCAATGTCACATTTGCCAACAAGAACACAGGATCCCCATATTACTGTAATGAGCATGACAGTTGACCCAGCTAGTAGACCCATCCCAACAGAGACCTGACTTTGCGCTGTTGCTGTACTTCCAGATAGCCCAGATACTACAGAAAACACGAGAATATATCAGATGAAACTAAAGTTCAACCATTTCCTGCATTCCATGGAATGACTAACAAATAGCATTTGCATTGCACTAGCGAAGCGGAGGGCAAAAGTAAGATAAATTTGAATGCCATCCAAGATTTATAACTTAAGGATTTGTTCATAGTAATTAAAATCAGTTCTCAATCACTGTTGAGAACAGTATAGTTCACGGCCCCATAAAAGAGTGAACATTAGCGATGCAACAGCAGTACAAACTGCAGCAAATATACAGCAAAAAAATTAATTTGTATAACGGTTAATAATCTTTAGATCAGAATGTGGTAGCCAAGAGCCTTGTTATGGATGATAATATGGTGGCAAATAAAATGCGCTGAATGAAGTATGGTGAATATCAACACCCCAAGAGAAAATAAGACATGGTAAATTTTGAAATGCAGATAAAATTCAAAGAAAGAGTTGACTAGTTGTTGTAAATGCCATGGCAAACATGTGCAGTGAAGCTCTAAATTCTTAAAATTAATTATCAATGAAGAATTAGGCAAGCCGGGACCCCAGATACCTATAAAGTGTTAGCTTAGGTAGGGTATTAAACTAACAGTCATTGGTTCTAATCCCACTTTGGAGATCTGATTTATTTAGAATGATAGGACAAAAAAGTGAAATTCAGATCTAGACAACAAAATACATATCACCACATGTTCTCACTGATAAATCCAGCTCTGACATCCCCACAAGAATGATAATTTTGGATCCAAATTTTAAATCTCCTTACATGTGATCTTGATTTCCACAACTAAACCATCTACTGATCTGCAATATTTGATTCAATTGTGTTGGAACCTCTTTGAGATTTTGACTTCCTGCTGGTTATAAACACCACTCACAAAAAACTGGACCTGAAGTTTCAATTTTTCACATCATTGCCAGCATTTCCAGATTAATCAACAGAACCCAGATGTGAAGTTCATCAAATTAGACTCTCTAACATTCACCACAGGCACAAGATCTAGAACTGAACTCTAATAGTCTAATCCCTCTCATGTCCCGACTTCTTCCCTTGGCCAAATTGCAAACTCCCCCCGTTTTCCCACCAACCAAACACACCAAACCAAAACCCAAAAAGAGATTGTGACTTTTTGCTAATTATAAACACCACCCACAAATAACAAGGCCTCAAGTTCAATATTTCACATCATTTCCAGCATTTCCAGATGAATCAACAGAACCCAGATGAGAAGTTCAAAAATTTAGACTCTGTCCATAACATCCACCACAAGATCAAGCACTTTAACTCTAATAGTCCAACCCAATCCTTCTAATGTACCTGCTTCTTCCGTTACCCCAAACGGTCAAATTGCATATTCCCCCATTTTCCCACCAACCAAACACACCAAAAACCAAAACCCACATGGAAAACGAAAATGCAAGACATACCCAGAATGAGCATAGCGTCCGGCAGAGCTCCGAGGATTGGGAGGAAAAGCCCGCCAATAACCCCAGGCCCCAAAATCTCGAGCAAGAGCTCGCTCCCGCCAGAGAGGTACGTAGCAGCCAAGTACATGAGCGACCCATAAACAAGAATCAGAAACAGGTTTCCGAGAACGGTGGTTGTGCAGGGGAGGAATCCGTAGGTCTCCTCGCAGGTCTCCGCCGAGAGCGGCAAGTGGAGGCGGTGGTGAATTGTGGTCCCGGAGGCGTGGTGCACCACATCGGAGACCAGATCGGAGGGCAGGGAGAGGTCGGAGATGAAGCGAGAGTGAGCTGTGCTGCAGAGGATCAGGAGGAGGAGGAGCTGGATTGGTGGGTTCGTGCTCTTGGCCATGACTGTCGGTCCCTGACTCGTCAATTTCTCTGTCACAGTAGCAACACTCAAATTCAGGACATGTGTATATATATACACAAAAAATTATTTTGTTTTTTTGTTTTATCATTTATGCTTATTTGAGTTTGTGAATTTACTCCTTTACCCTATGTCTGTGGATGAATGAAGTTAATCGGATATAGACTATAGAGTAATTTAGTCTTTCTGTTAAAGATAATATTTATTTATTATATTTAAGTAATTTTTTTTATTACTGAATGATAAATAAATTGATAAGTTTTGATTTTTCTATAAAACAAAAAGATAATAACAATACGTGGGAAAAACTCATGATTTGTTAGTACTAGACTCGCTTT
>JAYMSY010000328.1:0-12839 GCA_036897685.1 Monsonia emarginata | reverse complement strand
TGGGCGGCGGTTCCCCATAAATGAACCCGACCTACACTGCGCAGTAGAGATATTGTGCTGCCCACTGCACACAGCTGCTGCCTCACCCCTTTGTCCATACGTGTAGCTGACCTGCACTGCGCAGCAGAGATCCTGTGTTGCCCACTGCACACAGCAGAGATCCTGTGTTGCCCACTGCACACAACTGCTGTCTCACCCATTTTTCCTGTGGGGCCTACCACTTTTTTTAGGGGCAGTCGTGCACCAATTCTGATGCCCTAACTCCACCAAGAAGATGAAAGGAAATTTCCTCTTCTGGTTTAAGTGTTCATCACTCCTGCAAATTGGTGTTTTTTTACAGTATGTATCTTGTAATTATAGTAATCAATTTGGTTAGAAAGGTTGATGATGTGTGGTGTGAGTTGTTGACTTTTTAAATGCTACAAGATGAGTTCAAGGACATGAATGAAAAAGTCAATGCACAAGGGGTAGCATTTAGTTCTCAGAGTTGCTTGAAATTGAATGGTACTGTTTAGAATCCCAAAACACTTGGCTGATAGCATCTGAACTGTTTGACCAAAGCCTTGTATAAAAGATGAGTTGAAACATCCAATATTGAAGTCTTGTAGGAGATATTAGAGTCACAAGTTGGACAATTCTCTTGGTTCATGAAATTAAGTCAACCTAATATGAGCTGGTCCTTGCGTTCATTAGATTTTCTTTTGTACTTTCCGTACATCGTGAGCCAAGAAGTAGTAGTAGTTTGATTGTTTTCAGAGTGGAAGAGTCTAGAAGAGAGTTTGACTTTTTGAATTTCATTGATCAAAACAGCAGCAAAGAGATAAGAACGTGTGTAATGTTTGCAAGTGGAAGAGAGTTCTGGTTTTGAAGGAGGTTTTATTCTGGCTTCAACATGTGGTTGATCAAATATGCAGTTCTTGTCTCAGTCATAGCGTTGAGTTGCTTTGGGACACAGAGGGTTGCCGATGCCAGAGTGCCACAAGACGAGGGTATGCTGATCTTATCTTTCATCTTTGGTTGAATTTTCATTACTGGAGTTCATTTTGTTCTCGTGATTTCTCGTGCTTGAACATATGTGTATACAAGTATGACATGAGAAAAAAGATGGAGAATTGTTTTTCTTTCCTCTTGAAGTAACGTGACTATCAACTTACTTCTTTAACGTTCGAATTCCCCTTTCTTGGCATATGGGCATATACGTTGTGTATTTGAGCCCACCTTGCTCTTTCACTTGGTTGGACTGTTGGGTGTCTGCAAAATAATGTTTCTGTTGACTTTAACATGTGCAATGTTTTTGCTCTAGGCACAGGTTCTAAGCCAACAATTATCTATTTCAAACAGTTCATAAATTTTATTTTCACAAACTTTATGACTTGTTTATACGAGATTGGTACTCTGTCTAAGAACTAAGTCTTGAGATTAACACGGCAGTTTGGTACGGTGTTTATTTTTTTAAATCATTCATTTTGTGTGGTATTGTTTGATGCATGTAATTTAGTGGATGCTCTCCAGCAAATCGTTACAACAATGGGAGCTACTAGCTGGTCATTTAACGCCGAGACTTGCAAAGTGGAAGGGATTGGCTTAACAGCTCCGGCGCCATCTAATGCTGAGAAGAATATTACCTGCGAATGCCAGAACGGTACCTGTCATATTGCAACCATGTAAGTGTAAATTTTGTACTTGAACATTGCGTTGTGATCCAGAGTATGCTTAAAATCTGTCATTTTGTGCTCCAAGACTGTGAATTCGAGATCGAGAGGGAGAGATACTGTTTTTGATTGATAAGTGATAACTAATTTTCATTGTGAATTGCATATGCATTGCAGAGTATTGAAGCGTTTGAACCTTCCGGGAAAGCTTCCACCGGAGCTGGTCCAACTTCCATATCTTTGGCAAATGTGAGCTACCGTTCTTTACTAAACATGCATCTTGCTCTCGCTTTGTTTCACAATCAAATTGAGGACCAAAAGACAAATAACATATAGCTTTATAGTATCCCGTTGAATTTTTGGATAGTAGGATAAAGCCTTGGAATTGTCTCCTTTATATGAACACGTTCTGCAATTTTGAAAAATAGTAATCCATTTACAAACACTAGTCAAATACGCATTACATAAACTCATCATACACGAGAAATCCCTCTATCTTATGCCTTAAGACTGATCTGTGACCTACAGCTAGTCATGTACAAAAATAATACAACCCGAAGTACAAGACTATCGAAAAGAACTCTGTAGCTTATACCATGAACTGCTGTTAGTTTCTCTTCGAGTTGAATTAGAATCACATGGAATCTTCCGCATGTTCAATAGTCTATAAGTACTCTTAGTAGAGGTTTAAGCAGAAATAGTACCCCAAAACTTCATTTAGGTTCGTTCAGTTTGCTTGCAATGTTAATACAAAAGACTATGACGGCATGAAGCCAGGAACGTTCTTCTTCCCTTAGAAACCCTTATCAAGTGTTACATCTTGATAAATTTTGTTCTGGCTTTCAGAGATTTTGCTTACAACTGTCTAACTGGTTCAATTCCGCTCGAATGGTCCACAATGAAATTGACATCCATGTAAGCAATTTGCACTGTCTCCTAAGATTTCTGAGCGAGTTTTTTTGTTCTTTCTTGGTTTTATGTACTTTCATCAACTAAGGTAATTGTCGATTTTGCAGTTCCGTCCTTGTCAATCAATTATCAGGGAGCATCCCAGCAGGATTGGGGAATTTTACTAGTCTCCAATACTTGTAAGCGTTTCATTTTACTTTCTTCAGGCTTGTTTAGTATTGCAGTAAAATGATTGTCTCCTATTAGATTGAGCTCAGGACCTATATGAGAAGGCGTGGAGTTATGTTCCATCAGATGCACACACTTATATAGTTACTAAAGAATGTCAACCTAATTGATTACGTTTCACCAGGAACCTCGAAGTAAACCAACTCTCAGGAGAAGTCCCTCGAGAGCTTGGAAAGCTGATGAATTTAAAAACTCTGTAAGGCATTTCATGGATTCCGCATATGTTTGGTTATTGATCCTTGAACGTGTTCCTCTAGAACCTTTTTACTCAGATTATCATTTGTCACTGCAGGATTCTGTCATCAAATAATTTGAGTGGAAATTTGCCGAAGGAACTTGGTGAGCTGAATAACCTGACTGACTTGTAAGCTTTTCTTCGTAATGTTAAGACTAAGACACCGAGTTAATTATATGCAAATTTCAAAAAAATGTCGGTAACTTAAATGCAACTCTTGCACCATGCAGTAGGATAAATGATAACAACTTCAGTGGAACCGTACCGGATTTCATTCAAAACTGGAAGCAACTCACCAGACTGTGAGTTCCCCAACTCTTCGAGAATCTATTAACATTTGAGGGTTGAAATCTGAATTGCACGTAATCTAGCTCTTCAGTGTTTTTTTCTTCTCTTTTCAATTATATTAATGCAGACAAATGCATGCAAGCGGACTTCAAGGACCCATTCCGTCATCCATCTCAGCTTTGACAAATTTATATGATTTGTAAGTAATTAATTCTTTTATCGTGTAGATCATCTATAAAATAAGACATTAACTGTCAAGATCTGCATATGACCGAACTTTTACCTACAGGAGAATCAGTGACATGCATGGGATAAATCAGACTTTTCCGGATCTGTCGAACATGGGAAACATGAACATTCTGTGCGTTCTCTTCGTACTTTTTACAGTTTTAATGCAATCGAGCAACTTTTTGCAACAACTTTATATCTTATACGGTTATTGCTTGGTTTTAGGGTACTAAGGAACTGTAACATGTCTGGAGAGATCCCCGAATATATCTGGACTATGAGTAATCTTGAAATTCTGTAAGTAATCTTCGTATATAATTTTGCTTGTTCCCTTTGTTGCGCTACCTGACTGTAATATGTTACAATTCACTTGAGAACATGTAAATTCCCGGTCCTGAGATGTATAATGTTTATCATCTTCTGATTTGGACAGGGATCTAAGTTTTAACAAGCTAAGTGGGGAACTTCCTAGCTTGACTGTTTCACGGACTTTACTATTCATGTGAGTGCATACTTGCATATTATATATCATCCCTTCATAGATTTAAAATTTTAAAAAGAGTGGAGAAAAAGATGGCACATCGTCTTGAGTACTTACATGGCGTACTGAAGCTTTGTTTTGGTATCCATCAGCTTCTTGACTGGCAACCTGCTCAGCGGGGATATACCCGACCTGTTCTTGAAGAAAGGAGCAAATATGTAAGTTCCTCATGCTTTTTTCTTCCAAATCCTAATATAGATGAATCATGAATGTTACTTGATACAAAATTCTTCGTAATCTGCTATTCATCTCGTACCTGATGTAATTAGTGACAAGACGATCACTTTCTTATCTGTTTGCAGTGACCTTTCCTATAATAACTTTACATGGCAAGGCCCTGAACGGGCTGCTTGTAGGCAGAACAGGTCAGCATAAGCGTCAAAATCTCTTTGGTTTCCGGTTTTGTGATTGAATAAGAATGTCAGTATTTAATGTCAGTTTCGCCGTTTCTTCTTTCCAGTGATTTAAATGTAAATTTGTTCCGAAGCTCCACAATGGGAAACAGCCTGTATGTTGCCTCTCTCTCTCTCACATGCGTGCGCGCACACACACAGTATCCATATTTCTCGTTCAATCTTCCTTTTTTCACTATACTTTTGTTTTGTTTTACTCAAACCAGACGTGGAGTTCTTCAATGCAAAGAAGATTTCAAATGTCCTAAATGTAAGTATTTTATGTTGCATACTGACTTTGACGTTCTACATTGAATTCTGTATTTTCCCAACCATCAAATTTATCTAGCAAATGCTCGGATTAGCCAATATGTATAGAACTATAGATGATATTTTATTGTATCTATACTTGGTAGATTGGCATTCATTGTATATCAACTGCGGCGGCGAGGATGTGAAAAATAGCACTATTTCGGGCGAAAAGACCTATATAGGGGATAGCAGGGTTGAAGGCGTTGCTGCGAAATTCTTTGAAAGTACTGATAACACCAACTGGGGATTTAGTAGCACCGGAGACTTCATGGATGACTTTGATTTCCTCAACACGCGCCATATCTTTTCATTGTCACCGTCAAACTTGCCTGAATTATATACTACGGCGCGCCTCTCTCCTCTCTCTCTTACATACTATAGATATTGTTTACGAAATGGAAGTTATACTGTGAGTCTCCACTTTGCGGAGATACAGTTCACAAACGACAAGACCTTTTACAACCTTGGGAAGCGTATATTTGATATCTATATCCAGGTAATAGATCACAAATAAGTACATGACAGATGCTTATAAGTTATAATCTTTATATATCTATCTACTAGCAGAAACAAGATTGGCTAATGCACTATGCATGTTTCAGGACGTATTAGTTGAGGAGAATTTTGATATAGACGAGACCCGTGGAGCTCTCATGCCACTCACAAAGCGATATAATGCCAGTGTTACAAATAATATCATAGAGATACGCTTTTATTGGAATGGCAAAGGGACGACTAGAATACCTGCATGGGGATCATACGGGCCACTTGTATCAGCTATATCCGTTGATCCAAGTAAGTCAATCTCAGTCTTCGTCGCCTGGTAATGTTATCGTGCTCAGTCCCTAGTTCAGATGACAATCACTAGTAATCCTGTCTGCAGCTCTTATCTTAAGTTTTTGGGTGCTTTCCTGTGAATGTTATTTGTCTCTTTCGTTCTTGGTACAGTCTTAGTTTCTGTTTAGAGGCTGTTCCCTTCTGTTTTCTGGACCGTTTGGTTCCCTACTCTTGTTTCTAGTCAACTTTGTTGACTTTTATTCAATATATAATCTTGCTTATAAAAAAAAAACAAGACTACAACTAGATTATACATGTGTAGGAGAGAGGCTGTTGCCTTACCATGTTGGGATCTAGCTGTCCTAAAAAGTGCAGTTTTGAGACATTTCACCTTGCTTATCTTTCATATATGGAGCATGAACATGTGAAATTTTCTCCTGCTTCTTTGGCACCATAGTTCCAAATATGTCAAGATTGGTTGAGCTTTCTTTGATCTGTGCAACTTTGTGACCCAAATGCAGGCTTCAATTCAACTTTGCGCCAGGGAAATGTCACCCATCATGAATATATTCAGGTAATAGGGCTTATTTTCCGTTCAATGTAGACAAGAATGTGATTTTCTAATTAAAATGATGTCCACAGGTTGGAAAAGGAAGAGATGTTGGGCTCAATCAGATTGCTCTATTTGAAGGAAAGGTTGCTGGTGGTAATGGGGAACAAGTTCTTAGTCGGGACATATACAGGCTTGGGCAACTCTTTGATTTCTTTAGGATGATGTCATTCTACTTTACCACTGTTGGGTTCTACTTCTGCACAATGGTATGCTAGCTTATGCACCATGTTTGGTTAGGCCTATGATCACGTTTAAGTGTTAATATTTTTTGTAAAATGAAATGAAGGTTAAAATTGGTTCATTGACAACCAAATACTTCCCTTTGGTTTGGGACCTTCGGGAGGGGAATGAAATATTGAAGTTTTAAATAAAATATGTGTTGTTTAAAGTTTTAAGGTGTTGTGTAAACTGCAAGGCTTTTCATTAGATAATTCTTTATTCTTGATACTTGGTTTTATCTCTGACAAGGTCTTATTTTGCTGTTTTGCAGTTAACTGTACTGACAGTATACGTTTTCCTATATGGGAAGGCATATCTGGTAAGCTCAACATTTACTAATTATACATTCTAAATTTATGCACTTCTACTTATGTTTGGTTTATAGAGAATAAATGTGTTATTCTTATAATTTATGCTACTTCTAAAGTTCTTGTTCTTGCATCATCACTTTCTTTTGCATGTTTTTTGTATGCTTTATGGGAGAAGTCTTTCATTAATGCTAACTTGATAATCATGTTATCAAGCCTGTCAAGGAGTTACATATCTGAACATCTTGTTCTTCCATCTCTTTATCCTTCTTTTACTTTTGCCATTGCGTAAACGCACTAGATCACTAAGTACTCTTCATTTCTTTTCTTCTCTTTTCTTAGTCATGCTTGAGTAGGCATATTGTGTCTGCTACGGTAAATGACATGGATGGTTTCTATTTTCTTAATTATCTGGTTTTGGTGCATGATCTTGTTGCAGGCGCTATCTGGAGTTGGAGAAAGGATTGAGGAAGTAGCTCATATAACGTCAAACACTGCCTTGAGTGCTGCGTTGAATACTCAATTTCTTTTTCAAATTGGTGTATTTACAGCAGTGCCAATGATTTTGGGTTTCATCTTGGAGCAAGGTTTTCTAAAGGTAATTAGTTCTGTTTTAACTTTTAACATGTCATTGTTTTGTTGTCTATTAATAAATGCTGCAGATATTAGCATGATGGTTACTAAGTTTAAATAAAATGTTGAAGATAATGGTGACTATGAAACTTTGATGAAGTTAACTATTAGGCTTTATGTAGAAGTTCTGTACAGTTGCTTAACTGGTATTGAGAATCAAATGTTTCTACATTTACAGTGGCCTCCCTTGAGGTGTGAGAAGTACCAAAGAATTTATCTTCATACCATACTTTCCCTTAGAGTCCTTACGCTGTCTATTTACAGCGGCATATTTACACAATGACTGGTTAGTGTGAGGGACATTTTTACCCTCGTCAGTTTCCTATTAAGATATTCTGCAATGCAATTTTAATTAAAACAAATGTTAACTACCTACTTTTCAGAAGGTACTTCTGGTATAAAATATAGATTTCCAGAGATTTTCATATCCAAACCTCTATCATTTTAGTGCCTTTTAGCTCTAGGTTTTTGTGGTGGTGATACAACTTTATGCTTATTACTCTTGGGTGTGACCCCTTTTCTGATTATGGCTGCAGGCTGTTGTGAGCTTTGTTACAATGCAATTTCAGCTTTGTTCCGTCTTCTTCACATTTTCTTTGGGCACAAGAACTCATTACTTTGGCCGGACTATTCTTCATGGCGGTGCCAGGGTTTGTTCTGCTTTCTGTCTCCTTTGAATGCTCTTTCACAGTGTTGAAAATATTCAAGTAATATTAATATTTATATCTGAACTCAACAGTATCAAGCAACTGGTAGGGGATTTGTTGTCCGCCATATTAAATTTACTGAGAATTACCGCCTTTACTCCCGCAGTCATTTTGTGAAAGGGTTGGTCTCTCTCTATCTCTGTCTCTGATATATATATATATACTCGCTGGAGTTTCTTATATTATCCTCTTGTTTCCCTCAGATTAGAAGTGGCCCTGTTGTTAATAGTATATCTTGCCTATGGATATAATGAAGGTGGAGCACTGGCCTACATCCTTCTTACAGTTAGCAGTTGGTTTATGGCTCTATCTTGGCTTTTTGCTCCTTATTTGTTCAACCCAGCTGGATTTGAGTGGCAGAAGTAAGCACTACATTAATATATGCATTAATGATTAAGGTTTTAGTGCTAGTGAAATTTATTTTTTGACCCTTATATCCTCTCTTAGAACGGTTGAGGACTTTAAAGACTGGACAAATTGGCTTCTCTACCGAGGTGGAATTGGAGTTAAAGGAGAAGAAAGTTGGGAGGCATGGTGGGATGAAGAAATGGTATTTTATGTTCTTCCCGATTAATTTACTCACCTCTTTGTTTTTTATGCTTCATTGAGTGATGAGCTAGGGCATGGTTAAAAGATTTTTATAATTCCTGTTTTGCTACGGCTATCTATTTCATTGTTAACGGCCATAAAATTATCTGTCAGGCTCATATTCGTACATTTGAAGGGAGGATAGTGGAGACCATTTTAAGCTTAAGATTTTTCATCTTTCAGTATGGTATTGTCTACAAGCTAGATGTACAAGGATCACAAACATCATTGACGGTAACAAATCTTATCATTAGTTTGTGCAGTTTACATAGTCCTTTCACTCTGTCAAAATGCATAGATTTACACTATATACTGTTTTTGAATTGGGCAATATATATTTTGTAATTCCGGTGCAAGTAATTAGGTACTCGAAGGATTCTTATGTATGCTTATTTTGTGAAGTTGATTATATTCATGAACATGAAGCTTTGGTATATCAGATTAGAGCTGATTGCCTCTCTGTGTTCTGCAGGTGTATGGCCTATCATGGGTTGTGTTAGCTGTGCTTATACTCCTTTTCAAGGTGTGTATATCCATTAAAAACTTGATGAGCTAGATTTTCAGATAATAATGCACGTATCCTTGGTTTTTTATATGAATAATCTTGAATCATTTGTTTGATAGGTTTTCCTAATATGAACCATTTTTTCATTATTTGTTTTATAGGTTTTCACCTTCAGCCAAAAAATATCCGTCAATTTCCAGCTTCTATTGCGCTTTATTCAAGGGGTCGCCTTCATGTTTGCACTGGCTGGTATAACCATTGCAGTTATACTTACAGATTTGTCTGTCCCAGACATATTTGCTTCCATATTGGCCTTTATACCCACAGGATGGGGAATCCTCTCGGTAAATTTTCTTCTTTAATGGTCCCTCTTTTCTTTCAGCTCCTTTATACTTCACTATAACTATTGTTATTTCTAATTTTTTTAGCTCGGGATATAAATACAAAAAATCCCAATGATAAATATCTTGTAGTATCCAAGGAATATAACTGTATTATTCAAGTAAAGTAGATCTGAAGACATTAATTAATTGGTGTCTATAATAATTCGATGACGTGGGGCTGTATAAGGGTTCAGCCATAATAAAGCACTTTGATTTGGCAGTGTTTGGTTTGGCGACATTGTCCATTCGTTGTAAATGTCCAACCTTTTACTTTGCAATAAGGTTGTTTGTGTGACCACATTTTTATGTCACTCTTCTACTTCAATGTGGTTACATAAACAAATCTACTGCAGTGTAAAGTTTAGGGCTTTCACAATGTCGATTTAATGTTGCAAAACCAACATGGGATGATATTTGATCGCATGATGTTTTTGATAGCATGAGATCAAAGATCATGCAAATGCCTGATTTGATTCTTTGTCTGTGTCTGAGATACTAATGTTGTGATATAAATGACAACCTAGTCCAGTTTGGTTCTCAGTGATGTCTGATAGTGAAAGTGAGTTACACAAGAGGAGGTAACTCAGTGATGTCTGATAGTGAAAGTGAAAGTGAGTTACACAAGAGGAGGTAACTCCTTCCCCCAACCCCACACTTGCATCCCCATGCAAGTGACCCACTTGGGATTTGAATCCGGGCCACACAGGAGAGCATGAGCTTCCTTGACCACTAGGCCAACCCAAGTGGGCGATGTTTCTGGATTGATTCTAATATAACTCAATCTATGAGATGAACAAAAGTTATGGTATTTCCTATCTACTTGGGTCGAGCGTATAGAATTTATGGTCCTCAGATTGCCGTTATGACATCTTACATAGCTCACAAATTTCCCTGATAAAATTCATTTTTGAAAGTATTTAACACGGTGAATTTATAGCACGTTAACCTTGATGTGCCCGTCCATTCATAGAAGAAAGATTTCTGTAGTTATTATCTCAGTAAAAGCATATCATTCTCTTGTGATCACTCTCCATCCCTTAGAAATGGAAACATACTGAAGGCAAGCTGCACAAGAACAGGAACGCAACTATATAAACAAAAAGATTTAGCCTCCAGATCATATAAATATTTTGGCAGTACTGGAAAAAATAGAAATTTTATATATAAATATCTTGTTATACATAGCAGGTGTTTAACTGTGCTGTTTTAGTGAGGACTACGATCTCTGTCAATCATATATTATGGGTCTCAAATATTTTTCTTCGATTTTCCAGATTGCAGCAGCTTGGAAGCCTGTGATGAAGAAATTGGGTATGTGGAAGTCTATCCGTTCATTGGCCCGTCTCTACGATGCTGGGATGGGGATGATTGTATTTGTTCCCATTGCATTCTTTTCATGGTTCCCGTTCGTATCGACATTCCAAACTCGGCTTATGTTCAACCAAGCTTTCAGCCGAGGTTTGGAAATCTCTCTTATCCTTGCAGGGAACAACCCCAACTCTGGGCTGTGATGATAAGACACGTTCACTTTGACCTTATTTTTGTAAATGAAACTAGTTGATTCAGAGAAGTAACTAAATCAGCTTATTTAAAATAGCCATGTTGCATAGATTGTAGATTATGATGGACCTCATCACGTGTTGAGTGTTATTCGAGTTTCCTTCATGCTTTGCTTTGGAGGCAATAGAAAATTAGATTTGGTTTTCTGGGCTATTCCTTTAACTCCGAGGTTGTTCGTATATAACATTTTGGCAAAATATTTGTGATTTTAGAGTGCTTTGTGTTAAGGTTAAGAATTGAGCATGTCAGAGCACCCACAGTGATAGATGCGCGTCTCGCATCTTTAATGCACCACTGTGTTCCTCAATGCCAACCTTGATGCGAAACAGTTCGATGCGAGTTTCGTATCAAGGTTGGCATTGCCAACTCGGGTTTTTTTCTTTCTTCATAGTGGTAGATGCGAGCTTGATGTGAGTCTCGCCAGTGCACTACTGTGTACATTGATGCGAAATAGCTTGATGCGGGTTTCGCATTAAGGTTGCCATTGCTATCTCGTAAAGAAGGCTTTATTAAGAAAAAAAAAGTTGCATAACTACTGAGATGACCTTCCTTCTCGCCGAAAAGACCCTATGGTTTCATGTGCCCGTCACCTTTCATGTTTACACCTGAGCTATGATACCACTGTTAGGTGACATTGGGTTTTCTCACCTCTAAAATCTAACTCAAGGGATGAGATTTTTTCTCACACAAATAAGTGATCATTCAATTTCCTTCTCGTCTGATGTGGGACAACACCAACAACATTGTCTATTGTTTTGCCGCTAGCCAAACAGACTTCTTTACTAGCTACCGTCGGTCCATGATTAAAATGGGAAATATAAGGCTTCTCACCGGAACAAATGAAGAGATTAAGACTAATTGTTCATGCGTGTGATGTGAACATTATGTGCTCCACACCAAATATAATGAACATGCAATTTCATAGTCCAGAATCGAAGAGTTAGGTATTTATGTCATGTTCGTGAGAAAAATAAATCATAGACACACACTCAATCCAAAATAGTATTATTGGTTGTACAACAATTTCGATAAGGGTTTTTTTTGTTGGATTCTACTAGAGACAATAGCTGGGATCTTTTTAACGTCGATTATGGAGCAATGTGTACTTTTATGAGTTTGCATTGGAATTTTTATGTTTATTTCGTTGTTTGTAGATTTTGTTTTGTTGTAGTCTATTCGTTAGTTGCTAAAGATAAATGCTTAAGGTTCGAGCGTATATAGCTCGATAATGTAATTGTCTGTGAATGTTTTTTAGTTGGACTTCCATTTAAAAAAAAAGTAGTACATGACAACCTATTAGGAAAGTAAAATGTGACTAACTTTGATCTCTTAAACACTCGTTCTCTTAAACTCTCATAAATGACCCCCAAAATACAACTAAATGTGTACAAAGATACAAGTTTCTTTTTTTTTAACTGAAATTAATTCACACTCATAACAGCTCTTGTCACGATACACCCATATGACAAATATAAAATAATCACATAACAATTTCTTTTTTTATCTCAAAGAAATGTAAATTTATTGTTCGCAAGTAGTTCATCCATCTTAAGATTGTGATTTAATTCTAAAAATAGTTATCTTGAAAAGAAGTGCCTCAATTGTATTTCCTTTTTTACATGCTTCATACACCTACTGAATTTGAATGATATTTTTACCATTAATTCAGGTTTTTTTCCCGCTAGAACTAGTTGATTTTGGTCTAATCATGAACTACTATTTCAATCATTTTATATGTGAACAGGAATGTAGTTCCCATGG
>JAYMSY010000327.1:0-12847 GCA_036897685.1 Monsonia emarginata | reverse complement strand
CATATTTTATCTTTGGAAAAGTTTGTTTTCCATTTTTTCAAATTTTCACTAGAAATGGAAAACAAAATTTTGATGTTTTCCAAATGAAATTTTTTCATTTTCACTCATTTTCTTTGTTTTAAAATACATCTTAATATGAAATCACTTCGTACACCACACATGTCACTTTAAAATGACAAAATATATTATTTTTAATGAAATATATTGATTTCTTTCAATATATGCATATATACACACACCGATTAAAATTGAATATTCTGTTTGATTATCTTAATTTTTATTCTTATATGAATTGATTTGATAAGAATTCTCTATTTTTCCTTATTCTTGACTAATTAGTTTGTGAATAAAAAATGAAAAAAAACGAAATTAGAAAACAAAAAATTGAACAAGTGAACATGTTTTCTAATTTTTCTTTTCTTTTTCATAGAAATAAAAAATAAAAACAGAAAAGAAAAATATTTTTCCACAACTAGACACATGTAATAAGATTGTTTTTTTTTTGTCTTTTGAAACAAAACATATGTGTGATTTAATCAATCAATTGGGAACCATTTTATTAATGTAGGATGATGACACATACAAATTTGAATCCCTTCCAAGAAGGAGAGTGTCAAGTGGCAATAGAAAATGAAAAGAAAAACATATTCAAATATGGAACCACATAGTAAAAGGAGTTTAGTTGTTTTTGATGGGATAAGAAGCCATCTTGTTGATGCCACACATGCCTTGGGGCTTGCCGGTGTTCCTCTTCAGCCGGATGTAACCACTCTCTCCCCATTTGCTCCCCCATGAGTTCTTCACTATTATGTAATCTTGTCCCTTCGACGTCCCGTATCCGACCGCCGCCACTCCGTGGTCTAGATCCGTGCCGCAATGACCATTGTACACTCCCTGCAAAACTCATGTCCTCACGACTTATTATATGTCCAGTATACGACGATAACGTAATTTACAGACGTACGTGTGATGGTGAAAAAGATCGTGCAAAAATGGAATAATTTGTCTTCAAACTTTTAAAAACCGACAATTAGTACATAAATTTTTTGTGTTGATATATCCTTAACTTTTACAAAAAAAACGACCAAATAAGTCTTTAATATCTAATTTTGTTAAGTGGATCATTAGTTAAATGATGTTAATTTAAGAGAAGTAAAAAACGGTTGAATTTCAAGGACTGATTTATCTATTTTGTAAGAGTTGAGAGATTAAATCAGCATATAAAAACTTTATGAACGGATTCGGTCTTTTTTCAGAAGTTTGAAGACTAATTTGATAATTATTCGCACAAAAAATTTAAGCTCACCCCACTATAAAATTGGAAAGCTCTTGTGGAAGGATCGATGGCAACACTAAGAGGCTGGTTAGCGAGTGCCTTCAACAAGCTCTGCTCGTTGTTTGAGGGCACATCGCGGTACCCGCTGATGGTCACCGCCTCAATCTCGCCCTGAATTCAAATAAGTGAAAAAGTCAAACACAAAAAAATTATGAATTCAAATAAGTGGAAAATCAAAGACAAACCGAGCAAATAGTCAAATGCACGGTTATTTTGAAACGGATGAAATATATAAGGTATAATTGTATGTACCCTCTTTTCCTCACAAGTTCCTTCCTCCATGAGATAAGGATAGTCATCCTCCTTGTGGAGTCCTCCATTGTTGATTATGAACTGAAATGCGTAATCCATGAGCCCTCCGTTGCACCCATTGTTGAAACTTGTGTCGCAATCAATCAACTCTTGCTCTGAAAGGGACGTTAGGTTCCCGGTCACTATCTGGTTTATCCCCTCCACGGCCGCGACCGTTGAAAATGCCCAGCAACTTCCTGCACATTTTTTTGAATTGCAAGTGAGTAGACAAATTGTACATTAGCAATGATATGTTTATAACCAAAATGTGCACATTTTGTAGAATAAGGCCATTTGAGAGTTCATGGGGTTAGTCTTCTACTTGCATATATGGGAGCAATCCGTCTTAGAGTATAAATACTATAATTTGTAAATAAAAAAAAAATTAACTGTGATACATATATTTATATTGAAATAATTGTCAAATCAATCTTCAAACTTAAGAAAAACGGCCAATCTAATCTATCCCTAGAATTTTATTTGCTGATTGAGTCCCTAAATTTTTAAAAATATTGAACAAATCAGTCTTTGACATTCAGTTCATTGTGATACGTTAGTTAAGTCGAAACGACTATATCGATCCCTCAAATTTTTAAAAAATGACCAAATCAGACTCTAAACTAAATGTAATTAGGTGATAACAACAACGACTCATTAGATAGACTCTGCAAAAAGTTTATGAACTAAATCAACACATCGTTCTGTGCACTTACCACAAGAACCTTGGTTCTTGACAGGAGTGACAGCGCCTTTCTTTCTCCAATCAACGGACTTAGGCAAATCCACCACATCTCTGTATTCGAACTCTTCTTCTTCAGAGGACTCTCTGTCCGGTTTCTTCAGTCCCAAGTAATTGCTCTTGAACTCTTGGTGGGTCATGTCCGCGAACTCGTTGAGACCAAGCCAGTAGCTACTCACCTCCTTGTTCCTCTCGTCGATGTGCTTTAAGTTGTCTTTGAAAATCTCGAACCTGTGAAGCTTCTCTTCGATGCTATGGTACATCTTGCCGTGCCTCGCCATCCACGACTCGAAGAGCTCGATGAGCTTGTCCATGGAAGTCAAGTGCTCCGGGGAGTAACCCACGATTGAGAAGTCGTGGGCGAGAGCGGAGCGGAGGAGGAAGGAAGCGGAGAAGAAGGCGATGAGAAGAGAGATTTTGGAAAATGAGAGTGCCATTTTTGTTTGAGTTTTGGGAGTGTGAGGAGATGGGTTCATGGGATGGTGGTTTTATATGAGTTTGGGATTGGTGTTTGTGTGTGTGATTTGCTTTGAAGTCAAGTGTGGAATTAATATTTGTTTTTTGCTCAATACGGAGTCTTTAAGATTGGTTCTGTTTTGCAGGCTTTTCTGCTAAGCATGTTCCTTTTGTTTTTTAAGGAACTAAAAACATAAGTTATTTACCTGCTGAAAATGGCAATGGTAAATGATCATACACTTCGATTGACCATTGTTTTCTTTTACAGGTTTACAGTCACACACACACACACGTAACTTTTGCACTAGATGTGTATCTAATAAGACTTGAACTTACAACTTATTTGTTGATAGCTAAGCACTTTGACCACTTAAACTAAGATGAAACACTTTGAATAACCATTTTACTACATGAATACTCATTCAGCATGCTATTTGTGGCATTTAGGTTGATCCATTCATAATCTCTGCAATTTTTATCTTGTTTAATGGGAGTGGAGGAGAAAATAGTTGGGATGCTAAGAGGCGCCAACCAATGTAAGCTAAGGGCATTCTCAATAGGACAACAATTGAAGGTCAGTTGTCCTATAAAAATAGTGTAGCTCACTTACCAAAAAAGGATAGGATAGTTGTTGCGTGTAGTAGGACAACAGATTATTCATATGCGCGAGTCATGTCGGCAAGTTGAATGTTAGCTCGCCGACTTGCGTCTCGCTCATATGGGTAGTCTGTATTAAAATTAAACCCCAAAAAAATTGGTCAGAATGGTCAGGTGACATGTAGCTCACTAACCTGACAAGCAAAGTCAGTTTCCCTTGCGTTGCCCGGACGTCGCAAATATCGACTGCCACAATGACTATAACCACTGTGGCAACCCATTAAATATGGCCTAAGACACTTAATTTGGACATCCGGCGCTAAACAGACTTTTTTTTTCAAAATGTACTTTGTATTTTTTAATTTCAATGACATGCACGCCACCTTTACTATGGAATGCGACCAAGCATCATTAACTCTTAATGTTTACCATTGTAGTTTTCAAACATTGCCCTTTTTGAACTACTATTATATTATGTGACATAATTTCTATTTGACTAAAGTATTTGAGCTCAAGACCATTGACTAAGATTCAAATCTGATAGGCGAAAATATTACTTACAAAAAAAAACAAGATCAATGAAAATTAAGAAAGGCATTTTAGGTTTTGAAGTGAGAAGAAAAGTGAATTTGTACCCGACCAGTGCGAGACGCATTTTCTTTTACCCCAAATATTTTTGTTGCCACGTTAGCTTAAAATGCTTAACGATCTTTCTGATTCCACCTTGAGATATAGACAAACATGAACCGAGTCCACGAAAGTAAGTGGTGATGCATGAGCCTCCGAACATCGTGGAGCTTGTGCTCCAATTGTTTCAGTTCTTTCTTAAACCAGGATTCACAAAGCAGCTAAAGTTACACCATTGTTAGTACCCTCTCAAATCTTAGCTAATGGATCTAATTGGTGGATTATGTAATACTCCACATTAGTTTTTTAAGACAGTAATATTAGTTGTATTACAAACAATACTACATAAAAAATATGCCACATTAACAGATAAAGGCCCCATGATGATACAAATAAAATTTGACATGACTCACAATTTGTCATCTTATCCCTTATCCTGTGCACGAGCAAAAGCAGTTCAACGAATCGAGTCAAAATAAAACATGGGGCAAAACCTACTAACAAGGATCGCATTTCATTACATGGTGTTGCCAGTTTCCTTGTGTCGGATGTTGCACTTGCCAGGCGCCAGAACAAAGATTTAGAGTACAAGTTAATATTGACTTGATTGTGACAGAAATTACACAGGCCAAAAATTACTTCTTTTCTATTCTTATATTTGGTATCGACATTTAGTTAAAAGTGAATGGCGAAAAATTCTGGGTATGTATACCTTCGAAGTTCAGAATAACAGAGTGACAGCGTAGAGGAAGCCAGGAAGTCATCTTATCTTTGTAGCTTTCCAATTGAGTGCAAGTATATTGAAACAGAGACAACGCTGGGAACATAAACAAAGTAAGCCAAACACGGTCACCATTATAGCTCAAGGTAGCCAATTACGTGTCACGAACACAGCAAACATGCAAATAAATAACTAACAATCAGAATAAGATGTAGTCACGGATGAAACTATCAAATTTTGATAGTTTTCATCTTACGCTACAAAATAATATTTGATAACCAATTCTAGTCCAATCAACCTCATATGTGAACCAGTCTTTCATAGCAGACAAACTTAGCATGCAATCAGATAAAAATGACTGAAATCTGGTATAGCTCGTGAATAGAGGTTACTTACGTAGATCCAAGGAAGAAGGCAAGGGAAAGATGAAAGTGGAACAGAAAGACGGAAACAACTGCAGTAAGAAGCATTGCAACTGAAGTAGAGTACACCTGCACAATTTTGAGAAAAGTTAACTGCATTCATTTTTCCTTGCTTTGAGTAACAAAAGTTCTCCAATCCATGAAAACACCAAATCAACTAGTGCCAACCCCCATGTCCATAAAGCAGCATTTTTACTCCAGCCAAAGACTTTTTTCCCTAACTTTCCATTTATGAACTGCACTGCTAGTTTGCAAAGTTCTAGCATAAAGAAACATATTGCTGCCCCCCACAATCATGACTGTCGTCATATATTATGGAATAGGAATATCACTATTATGGAGATGGATGCACAACATGGGTACATGTGCATATATGTCAAGGCCAAACATAAACAAAGTATTTAAATGAAAATGATGTTCCAATTCTTACCTTCACAATGTTGTCAGCATACTTCATCACCATAGAAACAGCAATTCCACTGCACTCAAACAATACGCATGCACTTTAATTGAAAACACAATACTAATGTCCTCAAATACTAGGTAAATAAATCACATGTTTCATAATATTCTTTGTTAATTATTTTTAGGAGACCAACTCAATAAAAGCTTGCTGACAGTTGGACTCGTTTAATATTTATATTCTAACACTGGGATGGATGGCCCTAAACGGGCAGAGATGAAAGATTGATGGCCCATTTTGAAGATGGAGCTTAAGATTTGAGAATGACAAAGTATAATCGAGGAGGAGGAGGTGGAATGACAATGGTTTGATTTTTAAACATTTACTGGATATACATGTACAATATTTACTGGAAGCTTAAATGTCTTGTTGAGCAAGCCTCAAGCCTATTTTAGGGTTTCCTACTTTACAGCTAATTGTTATTGAATAAGTTTAATCAAAGATTATAGAAGCATAGCACATTTAGTTCCACACTGAAACTATTCAATGAGAATCTTACTACCTAGAGGAGCAATATATATCACAAAGTAGAATATAAGAAGGAAAATGAGCTATACTTTTTTTAGCTTACTTAAGCTGAGAAAGGAACATATTAAAGATACCTGAGTGCATGATTGAGAATCATGAGAGTTGTTATTAATGAGTAACCATGGAAGAACCCCCTACACATAAACAAAAAGAACTTTTAAATTATACTCACTTGATGAGATTATCTGGACACAACAACATAGTACTGTCTTCTGAATTAAAAGGCAAAACAAATTGATTTATATTTCTACGGATGAATGGATCTGGTAGATGAAAAATAAGAGACAACCAGACTGTCAATTGTTGTAGCAACTAAAGAAAGAAGAGATAGAACTTAAATTACTTGTTCATGACTGCATCAAAATCTTGAATCAGTATTGCAACTGCATTGAAAGCCATCCCGAAGATATACAACCAGAAGTTCTGCACATTTATGTTTCTGGAAGGCCGCCTTTTAATTATAGCCTGCCCAAATGGAAAAACAAACTTATTAGTACATTTGAATTTCTAGGAATCTAGACCACCAGGATAACTTTCCATTTTTTCATTAAGTACAGCCTTAAAAATATAGTTCGCCAATATCTTCTCAAATATTTAAGGGAAACCATAAACCACAGAAATCAACCAAAGTAGGATGAAGTTTCTTGGTTGTCATAAGCATTTGAACACGTATTGCGGCTCTAAGAAATTGTAGCGTAAAATGTCTACTTGAAAACTTTACCTCAGTGTAGACTCCAGCAAAACCACTTAAAAGTGCCATTACCTGCAAATATATTGTCAATTGTTATATTCCATTAATGAGAAGCATTAAGCTAGATGCTCCCCTTTTTTCATTCCGTCAATTTAAGAAATACAAGCTTCAAATAAGTCAAAAACTCACAATTGCCATTATCCATCCTTGAACAGGTGTTTGAAGAACGTGATCAGAACTGAAAAACCAAACCCACCACCAAAATCAAGTTTTGAATAAAGACGCTATGTAGACATTTCAAGTTTAATATGTTTCTGCTTTGTGACTTTAAGGTCATGTATTCGGGTGATGTAGGACAAACCCAAGGAACATAGAAATAGAAGAGAACAGGTGAAAGATAAAGGAGAATGAGACAGTTTTATTCAATAACCAAATTTGCTATAAACATAACATAGTAGGATATTTATAGATGAAGTAGTTCCTAAGAAATAAGAATTTATTACAAATAATTCTTACAAAACAGGGATAGATCCTCCAATATAACTCTAATGCCTAAACCTATACCTAGGGCGCATGTGTGAGTCCTTAAGCGGTCCCACATCAAACCAAGGAAAAAGGTCTCTGAAATGCATTGGGCAGTATATGAAGTAGCATTTGGATTTTTTTTTTACTATAACAGCCTAAAGGCAATCATTTATTACTTGATTACAAGCTGAGCAATAAACCATAAACATGCAACATATGTGGGCCTCAGTATGATCAATGACCACACCAAAAGAACTTGTATGCATACAGGCCGTAAGACAAGTAATTATGTATGCACTAAGAGAAATACTGGACTGTGACGAGTGACGGCGATGTGAAACAACAATAGGAGTGGTGGAGATAATTCTTACTTGGAGTTTAGTTGTGCAGTGGTGCATCCAGCACATAGTAGAATAAAAGCCGCCCATTGAATCTCACTTAATCTGAAACAAATTATGCAATTTCCTTAAGAATCCCAATAAGCTTTAGTTTGTTGAGATGCATCAGTATGTAATGGCTTATTACTTCATCCTTTTTCTTATAAGCGATACCGCCGCCTACCGGGTTTGAACCTGGGTCTTTTGCCTTGAGCTCAAGCACTTTAACCACTTGGCCAAGTAGGCATTGGCATTACTTCATCCATTTTAGATAAACAGTTAATTTCCCACTTGATCACAAAATACGAAAGTATCTTCCAATCTTATTTACTTACAATTACGAAATGTTCCATAAGCAACAGATAATCTGTTACTGAGAACAGACATAACAAAATCGTCATTTTCATCACCCTTATAGAAAATATGAAATTCTAGAGCTAACGAAAAAATTTCTCATACAGTATGTAAGCTTCTTCTGTTCTTCATTACTCATTAGTGGAATACTTTTCATAACAAATCATTTGTGATTGAGAAGACAGACAGAATGGGAAAAAAAACCAAAAGAAAAGGGTAAAGGGTGTTCTTCATTTTTGTCACCCTTTTAAAAAATATAAACATTTTATAAATAAAGAAACACAACACAACTGAGAAAAGTCAAATTAAAAAGGTCTTAACACAACCATTCCCTATATAGATCAACCTGTTAAGGACCTGAGGAAATATTCCACAGGAATTATGGGACTTACTTTTTCTTGAGTATGATTCGGTATAAAATACCAGTACTTATAATATTGAAATTCTTCAGAATCTGATAGCCCGGAGCATCCACGTATGCAAAGATGTAATACTACCAGATAGAAATGAAAAGTAAATACTATGAAATAGCAGGGAACAACAAGGAACCAATGGCATTACTAACGAAAATAGAAGGAAAAAATAGGAGGAACGAATAACTATAACCATCAAGTACCCACCTGGAGCAAATTTTTCACAAGATAAAGCGCTGCAGGAATGGGATAAACAATCACTTCATCCAATGTTGTACTCAACCTAATGCAATAGTAGAAAATACATAAGAAAGCAAGATAGTGAAAGTCAAATGCTCTGGTTAAAGTAATTGCAAATTTGAGATACTTATTAACTTCTAAACACAATATGGAACATGGAGCACCCTGCAGGTCAAACTAAATTATACAAATATTTAAAATAAAAAATAAAAACTTGTGATGCTAAGAGCAGCAAATCTTTTCATTGCATATATGAGTTTGAAGTCATGAAGATGAGCAACAATGAGCTTATCCAACAATTTTTACAACTTCACCCTAATACAAGGGATTTTAGATTTCAATTCAGTTCCGCCATAATTTACCATCACAAAATCCACAACTCGATACTAATGCATCAAAAAGCATAAACAGGCTACTACAGGCATTAAGGTAACCTGTTGTCGTCATTAACCCCTTCATTTTTCCAGATTCTGGCCAAGGCTGCCAGTGATAATGCACATTTCAAAGTCTCCACCTTCACATCAATTGTGAATTCAAGTTAAAACTCATAAAAACACCATTCACAAATAAAAAAACAATTTGATCTCAGATTACCAAAAAATTTGCAGTGGTGACACTGTACTCATACTTTCCGGCTCTCTTCGACCAGACAATGAGTATAGCTTGTGAACTCGTAAGAAATGTCAAAGCAAGTGTAACAATTGACCTACACTCCAATTCAACCAGCACCAAAAAACAAAACAAAATAAAAAACGACTAGTTATTACAATATTTATTGTGATCTTCACTGATACGACTAGAGTACAAAATATGAAGAATCGAAGTAGAGCTCTTACTTGCGCTTCCACTGAACCACATTGTTTACAGGAACTACAGATCAACAGTAGCGACAGTGAGGACAAAAATTTACTCTGTGAAAAAAGAAAGAGAGCTTCAATGGAGTTCAAATTCATACCGACTGGAATTGGTTTTCCTCGTAAGCTTTCTAGGTCTCCAATTCCGGCATCGCCGTCATTATCCTGCAAAATTGGGCATGGATGGAGATGAAGTTGAGATTCGGTGTGGGAATTGGAACGAGAATAGAGAGTTTTGAGAAATTCGAACCTGATCTTTGAGCTTCCTGTACTCCATTGGAGTCGAGAAATGGAAGCTCAGCCTCTGGCTTTCTCTCGATGACTGTGAGTGAATCGGATTTGGGTGGTGTCTGTTTCAAGGAGTGGCAAGATCTGGAGCTGTGAACGGAGGAGGGAGAGAAGGAGAAAATGGAGTGGAGCGAGGATGGACCGCCAATGTCCAGATTACGGAATCTATCATGGGCCCTATTGGGCTATTACGACTGGTTATTAGGCCCAATAATCTCATTTTCAAACCAAAATCCAAAATAACTAAGCAGTATTCCATTTATTTGATTACTGCAAGAATATAAAAAAAACTAGTTTGCAACCACGGGCTCGTATTTAATTTTCTTATAAATTTTTTAATTTTTTGATTATTGAATTAATGGTAAGTAGATAAATTTGTCTCTTTCACTGATCCACTGCTCCTAATTGTAGCTTGTATGATATCTCCTTCCAAGAACATAAATAAATACTTAGATATGTTTTTAAGATAAAAATAATAATCAAGAGTTCAAGTTATACAATAATACATTTGCATCAATGAATAACATATTTGTTGACACATACGCATTTTTTTAAAGGGTTAATTGAATCTCATAAACGACAAATTCAAACTCTTAACTTGAAAGGTTGTTGATTCAGTTTCAAATTGCTCATAAAAATTTAATAAATTAGCATCCTAAGATAAATAACATATTGAATTTTCATCCACGTCCGAGAAAAAATTGGTTAATGAAACAAATGAAGATAAAAAAAATATCAAAATAACAATGATTGAAAAGAATTAATTACTTTTGCTCAAAGTTGAAATGTCTTTGGTAAAAATTTATAACATGGTGAATAATTTCATTAATATTCATATATATTTGGTGATCAACCTTGAACTACAAATCAAACTTAACAAAATCTATTAAACAATCAATAATTCACACGAACAATTGATAGATTGATTGAGAAATAATATAAACGAAATAAAATAAGACATTGATTTAGGATCGAAATTATTCGTCATTGTACAAATTTGAAGATGACGACGTTATCCAAAAAATATTTGCTCGATTTTACCTACAAAGTAAACAATAGTGGTTATGAGAATCGTGGAAAAAATAAGAATGACAACAAAATTCAAAAATCCAACAACAAAGAGGAGAGAGGCAAATTCCAGTGAAATATATGTTATATTAGATTATATTTATAGGTTACATTAAGGTTTCTAAAGTAGCAAAAAATTATAAATCAATGAATAATTGTTTGAAGTGAGTATTTTTTCCCTCAAAATTGTACTAAGTTGATAACACAATTGACATGTAGCACAAAAATTAACTAAATAGTTACCTGAAGTGTGCTTCAATTTCAAGTTGCACCGATATGATTATTGAACTGGTTTATAGCACAACGACTACAATTAACACCAAATAACTAAACAGTTAAAAGAATAAATCCACAAAAACAACAATGAAGGAAGATATCAAGAAAAAAACCGATCTAAGTGTAACTTTAGCCATCAAAATATGTAAGTTGAGATATGACTTTACCCCTCAAAAGATGTATTTATACATGTTAGATTAGGGTTTATTATTTAATATTGATATTGTTTCCTTTTAAAATAAACTTCTTTATTTTTTATAATATTTTCTTCCGGAATTTTTTTTGAAGGAACTTGATTCTTTCTTTTTTTCTTTTTCATTATAACCGGTTCTATTTTTTTTTTTTGAGCGAATAACTGGTTCTATAATATAGTGTTGTTTTGGAAACTTTGTTTTAAGGAATCCTCAGAAAATATTTTTTTTCCTTGATTCTTTTTTTTTGTCTTTCATTATAACCGATTCTATAATGTTGTTTTTCTCAAAAAAAAATTTCCTTATAAGTGTTGTTTATATTTTATGTTTTTTTATCATAATTTATTAATAATGAGGTGGCTCTCCAGAAATCATTATAAAATCTAGCTTTTATATATAGTATAGATTCAATTTGTTATTACGAGAAACATTATATAAGTTCATAGAAATTTCAAATTATGGTACTCATAAACCATGAATATAAATTATGCAAGTCAACCTTTGATATGTATATTTTTAGGGTTGAACATTTGGAGATCAACTCGTATAATATTAAAATGCCTGTTAGTTCAAGTGATTAACCACTTGAGTTAATGATCATTTGGCCCGATTTCAAACCTCGCGGATGGTGGATTATCTGTACCAAAAAAACTCATATAATCTTAGGATTCCAATTGTATAGTCAATCCTATGAAGAAATTAGTAAAACAATATATCCTATGAAGATTCTATCAAAATAATATATCCTAGGAAGAAGACAAAAATTATTTGAGTCGTGTATGGCCCAAGTTTTAAGGAGAACACGGGCTCAACGAGCAGCTGCTGGATCGCCTGATATTGGGCCATGAATGGCCGGTTCTAATTGGGCTACTATTTTTCCTCGACCATGCATTGCTTCTATGGATTTTGTACTCTCTTTTGATACTCAACTAAACCTAAGGCCCTAACCATAGAAAACAAACTGATGGGCTGAAAATAATATTTACAGCCGTAGGTGTGAGGAGGTTAAGTGATAGTAACACATCAATTTATTCTTGAGGAGACTAATGACCATGCATTGCTTCTATTTCATTTGTTTAGAAAAAGAGAAAAGGGGTAAGATCTTATTATATATCTTACTAGTTTATTATCCGTGCGTTGCACGGGTATCCCATATGTATATATTTTCAAGTTAGTATTTATTCTTGAGTTTAATATTTTCATTATTTTGTTCTCGTAACATTGCAGAAAACATTTCAATTTTGTTTTATAAGAGTGAAAGATACATAAATAAGTTAAATAAAATGATAAAAAATTATTGTAGATTACCTCAAAGTTATGCTCAACATATTACTCTGTGTATATGCACACCAATCTTAGGCTTGTGACCAAAATTAATGATTTTACTGAG
>JAYMSY010000326.1:0-12852 GCA_036897685.1 Monsonia emarginata | reverse complement strand
CGCGAAACAGCCGTATCCAACACGTGCCCGGAGCACAACCGGACATATCTGTGTTTGAGACGTATTGGAAACGAGTTACTCTTTAACTTTCTCACGTGTCTGTGCAACATAGTTCACACCTATTTGGGATCGAGAGAGATGAGCTAGATCTTATGCCTTGCTAGCGTTGCATCGACAATGTTAAATTTCACTAGGAAGCATTAATGAATAGAGTACCTAAAGAAACAGTGAACGGCTTCATAGACTTTCTTCTCTTTCTGCATGCCATGCGATGTGCATTGTGATTGAATGAGAAGGCAGCAACCAAGAAGATGATGAAGGATGCACCATTTACCATCAGTATCTTGAACGCTTCCAGAGCTCGTCTCTTTCCAGGAATGTGCCTCCACAATGTTGAGTAGGCACTTAATGAAGAAAATACCTCAGTTTAGCTATACTTTCTCAAGAAAAGAAGAAATTCACAACAAATCATATCAAAGATAAAAGGAATAACCTCAACAGCCTCACACTGGCCATGCCTTGAAAGGATTAGCGAAAGCTCCGTTGACTGGCTCAAGAAGGCACATGATTCTTCTCCAGTACTGCCCCAAATAATTAAGCTACTAAAGTCTCGCACCAAAGTAATAAAATTTTCCGGACTAGGGAAACGTCTCTGAAGAAAATAACACTCATCCCCAGAAATTTTTTGACTGTTGAGCAACAGTATGTACGCCAATGTGAAATCACATTTGCCAAGCTTCTCATTCCATGAACTTTTATTGAAATTACTATCTGGAAAAATGGTAATATCAGGAGATTATTACAATCTTAAGACAAACGTCTTTGTTCCAACAGAGGTAAGAAAATGTTATTATCCAGAGATCGCGTATTTGGTAACACAACATCCTTATTCAAACAGAGAGAGATTACAATCCTAACAAGTTTTAAGATTGACATCATTTATTATAAGCATAACATTTCTCAGCACAAAAGGGATGATAGAACAGTAAATAAGCGAAATATAATATAAAATAAAGCAGAATCCTACCAATTTTTAATGATGAAAGTTGAGAACTGAAGTCTGCAACTGCAGGTGATTCAGATGGTGTGCTGCAGAAGAAATGAATAATAAGCCACTCTGAAACACTTTCTTGAACCATTGGAATCAACTCGCCTTGTATTTTAGATATGTCACCGTGCAACATATGGACCTGTATTCCAATATGGAAGAAATTAATCATCCCAATTCCCAACAAATAAATGAAATCAGCATCTATATAGATCCAAAGTAAGAAAGAGAAGAAAATAAGAGATCATCAAATGGAAGAGAAAAAACTGATGCAGGACAAAGCGAATAGAAACCTAGACATATCATATCTAATTAGCTACACAGAAAATCCACTATGATACTAAAAATAGTTCTTGTTTCATGACATGAAGCTAGATGCCCTGGAAATGGCCAGGAACTGTAACCTAGAGAAAGAAATCTATGTAAGGAATGCAGCAAAAAGAAAGACTATAAAGAACCAAGTCAAAAGACCAAAGCACATTCAACATCAAAACTAAGAGATAGGTGCATATTATCTGTTGATTCAAATTCCTCTAAGATAAGCTCAATCAGCATCCACTACTCCAAAATGGCACGATGCCCATGAAACAGAAATTGATAGTGCAGCACTTTAACATCTCCTTAGGAGCCAATAGCAAGGTCAGAAGCTCAATGATACTTAGAAAACCATTTGGTCAATAGATGTGTCAATGGTAACTATTACTCCCCCCACCCCATAAGTTATGACATGTATTCTGTGCATTTCCTAGAAGCTTATTTTGATAAATCTACTCAAATATTGGTTCCATCATTTTGTTTCTATGCTTTAAACAAGGATAAATGTCACAAACCGATCATATTTTAGTTAGTGGGAATGAAGAAAGGATGCTCCTTAAGAAGTTGATTCCCCAGTCCCCAAACATGCCATAACTTATGATACAGGGAGGACTTTGTTTCAGTTCCTTGCAACAGGGAGATTTTAGCAATATCATAACTTGCGTTGTCGTGTTGGACCATGGGTGGATTCTGTTGCATCGTGCATTTATTTGGCTTTTATAGCCTATATTTAAGTCTCGTTTGCTCTAGTAAGACTAGTATTTAAGAAGTTGCTAGCTTTTATTGACTTCTTTCTAAGCCTACAGCCTATATGCATCAAGTTTGATGGTTGGAGTAGAGAGCTGATGTGAACAGAATATTAGTGTTTCGTTTTTGTTCCAAGTATGATTAATGATTCTTTCCCTCCTCTTCAAGAGTGTTAAATCTCTCGTTTTTCTCCCTTCAAGAGGATTGGAAGTTTTATTCTTCCCAAATAGCTGTTCACAGCCCTGAAGAGTAACAGCTTCTAGACCCTAAATCCCCTCTTCCAACCCAAGCCCACCTTTGCTACCCATTTTAGGGCAGATTGTTAAGCCTGTTCATTCCAACACCAAAACTATACAGGTACATGCAAGATGCCTAACACCTAAATTGATAAATATTATACCTTAACAGATTATCATGAGCTCTTCTTACCGCCTATACGCTAAAAGGAAAAGACAATAACAAGCATGAGGCAAAACCAGAGATTGATACTAATACTAACAATTATATGTGAAGTTGAGATAACTTAACTGTAAGGAATTGTATACATTAGAATAGAAACCAAAAAAATTAGATATGTAGTTCCATGCCCCTAGTTCACCCACAAGAAATTGTGATGAGGCAGCTGTGCATTGAATTGGCTCACAAACCTCATGTACCTCACAACAGTGACCCGAAAAAGTAACTAGAAATTTCCATTTTAAAAAATTGTACTTTATGTTTCCACCAGCATTAACTTTTAAATCACCCCATATTAATATGAACATTTACACCCACAAGCTAATCTAACCATCATGGAATTAGAATGAGCAAACATATAGTAATAAATACGATACAAGAAACTTGGCAACTATGGTCAAATTATATGCACGTAATAACTGCGATATAATGCATGTTTTTTTACATAAGCAGTTCCACAGAAGAAAACACTGTGCCTAATAAGATGGTGATCTTTGAATGAAGACAAAAAATTGATTGACACAATAAAGCTCCAACGTTTCACTCTTCATGGAACCACATGCCAAAGAATGCTTTCACATCAAACCATAGTAACAGCACCAAAATTCAAAAAGCAAAATAGTTTGTTGGCTCTATAAGAGAGGCAGATAAAAAAAACTGGCAAAACCACGATGTGACATAAGTTAGCAGAATTACAGCCTGATTTATGATGACAACGAAACAAAGAGATGACCAACAGACGAGAAAATCGTATAACAGTAAAACTAACTGAAATAAATAAACAAATAAAACAGAAACAGAATCAGAAACTTACTGACCTGTCCACTAATGTTCACTAGATACACCAGAAACAGAAGAATGTCCAATGCCGACTCAAACATCAACTTTGCAACTTGAGAAGATGATTGAACCACTATGGAAGAGTTTATACTAAAGAACATTTCAGCACCACCTTTTTGCATTGTTTTCGGTGGCACCAGAAACTTCATATAACTTTCAATGACTTTCAAAACTCTGCTCCATGAGGTAGCTTTTTCACGCAAAGCAAAAAGAGACAACAACATGTCAACTGAGAATTTCCTCAATTTTTTGTGATCAGTCAGATCCTTCTCCCATGCCATATCAGCCCCTAGGTCTGCCAATTGGTGGGCTGTCACAGATGAACTATATCCAATGTCAAGAATCTTCAGTACGCAAGGAACAATTTCTTCAAAAGAGATTACTGGTATGCTAACAAGTGATTCATAATATATTGCAGAAGCAGTTTTTCCCAGCTGTTGGCTGACACTCATAATGCATCTAATCACTTCAAAAAGAATCTCATGTTCAAGATCAGCTCCGGATAAATCCAATGCAGATACACGATCCCCAGCTTCATTTGAAGAGCCTAGCAAAATAAATGCAATGAATGAAGTTCATCTATCTTTAGCTTACCATATGTGATTTGGATACTCCTATACTTGAAAGCAGAGATTTAGATCACCTACCATCAGTAAGCAGCTCGATATTCTCTGAACAACGAAATAAAGAGACAGAATTCTTTCTGATTAAACCAACAGCACCAGTTGATGGCTCAAGAAACAAACCAAATGGTGCATTGTTCTTGCACCAGTAATGAAAATAGCGGGTGCAGAAATTTTTCCACCAACACAACATCGACATTGGACTTTCCATGGTACCCTGCATGTGAGACATAGCACCATCATATTGTCGCTTTCTTCCAACTAAGAAAATACTTAAGGGTGGGGAGGAAAACTTAAGCTGCACTAATGTAAAAGAAAACCTCTTGTTCAATCAGTGAAAGAATTTCCTTCTTCAGTACACCAGCTGTTAAGGACTGGAACTCAGAATCGGCCCAGTGTCTATTATAGTCCAACAAAGTAGAACGCAAAGCACCACTATGATGAACCCCTGGATGAAGCAGTCTCCTTAAGAAAATAGAAGATACAAATGGCAGAATACGATCCTGACTCTGCAAAAATTACTACTTGTAAGCACAAATTAGAACTCCCGGCATAAGAACAGTGACCATCTAATACAGAAAAGACAACAAAACATATTGAACTTCAAATGCCTTAATCCCACACTAATACCCCTGACCCCGTGTTGGGGGTTGCCAGCACAAGACCAACCTGCGCTTGACACTCTTCAACAAAAGGGGATCACATCAATCCAACAGCCAGATGCAAAAAAAAAATTGTTGGAAGAGCAACAACAAACATGCACCCAACAGGTACACTGCAAACGTAGTGCACCTTCTTTACAAGATATCATTAATTTGCAATGAGCATATATTATTGAGTCAGTGATGGTGCAGAATGACAATGTAAAAAGGAAACAAATTAACCAAAGCAGCGTTCTTCTCGATGACAGGCATGAGCTAAATGCGTTTATCCAGTAATAGTCTACGCAAATATGATGAAGGAATGCAAGCGTGTGAAACACACACAAAAAACATGGCCATAAAGTGAGAGCATAAAACTAGGGATAAAATATATTGAGATCCTAATTTTTGCTATTCAGTCTTCATCACCATTTTCTTTTCTAGACCATCGGTATATCAAATAGTAAAAAGAATTTGGATCCTCTCCCCAGATATTCTGTTCATAAATAAATCGGGTAAGAGAAAATAGTAAAGAAACATTTCAGGCATATCACTCACCATCCACCAGTAAATCGAGTTACCAGCATTTCTTCATCTTTTATAGATAAGAAGATAAATGTATTGTCCTAAGTTATAGCCTATAATACTTCGTCAGCGACTAGAATGTGAAATAGTAAAGCTCACAAGTAGAGCAACATAGAAACAACATATCTAGAGTACCTTCATAGATGAAAATATTGAATGGGTCATCCAAAGAAGATCATCTGCAGAATGTTCAGAGCTCTGGAACAATTGGTCAGCCACAAATTCTTCCTGCAAAGAATAAAAATGGGCTTCTTCCCTAACAAGGAGGCAAACACAATTAATATTACAAATTCATAAATTATAACTTGTATGGGGTTCTCTCCAGTCTCAGCTATCAAGAAATAACTCGATAACAAATCAATAATTAGTTTGCATCGTGTCAGCACCTATATATAGCTGTGAGGATTAAAAACCTAGGAATCCTTAGTTTAATGCAGGTTTAAGACATTAGCTTTATTGCAGTTTTCTAAAAGAGAGGATTTGACAACTTTTTATCCCAAGTCTTTAAAAGAAAGGATTAGGCAACTCTTTATCCTATGTATTATATATTCTAAATAAATGCATCAGTCCTCATCTTTTATTACAGGCGCATGCTATGCACAAAACCTAAGAATAACATGAAACTTAATAAAGTCAGCATTCCTTAAAACGAGTCAACTTAAATCCAACAGATATCCATTTGACTTACACGTTAGTACTAGCAGCAAGCAAGCTATGATATACCAATCCATTCTCTTTAAGTATATAAATCTTGTCAGAAGCAACTTTGACATCAATGCATCCCCCCTGACAACATTGGAGCAGTGGCACATTCATATGAACGAACAAGGTCATCAAGAATATATATTTATAGGGCTTAGCAAAATATAATGAAGTAGCATGAAGAAGAATAATTACCTCCTCCAAATGAATACTCTGTGCGGATGGTTCTAGCAACAAAAAACTCCTGTCTGGCAAACTATATCGAAGGCTATATATATGAATCCTCTCCATGTTATCTTCCTTCAATCAAGCCATGAAAACCAATCCATTTATAATGAAAAGGTCGGCATAATAACCAAGAGAAAAAGATTAAAATGGAAGAGAAGAGAAGAGATGGAAAAAGATCTCTATGCCATGTACTAACACAAACTAAAACTCAGGTACTTGTACTAATATTTCATGGGTCCAAATTGTAAATAAGGTAGAGCTTTTCACTATAATTGCATTCAACGATAACAAACTAAAGGTACTCAAAAATACATCCACAGGGTGAATGTTACAAATTGGAATTCTTCGATTTGTAAGAAACAATCGGCATTTAATTAGAAATAAGAGAGAATATTGTCCATGTAGTTGGGATAAGTAGATAGTAATCATTGCACAACGCAAGTATATAATTAGTAAATTCTAAGGATTTCAAATCTTCCTCAGAAGATGACATATGTCACAACAGGTAGGTGAAAGGCAAAGGCAGACATGTACATTTCTTATAACTCAACCAAAATTAGAAGAGATGGAAAGTTGACCTATTTTTGGATGAACTATTTTTATCATAAATTAAGCTTCAAGAGAACAAAGAGAGAAATACCAAAATGTAACTGACGTCTCAACATAACACCAATAAATTATATATTCTGCCCCAACATCTAGTATTTTCCCAACAAATATCACTATACATAGATAGGCAGGTAGGTGAAATCAATGAAGATTTCTTCACAGTCAAAAAGCAATACATAACAGAAATGCAAGCATATACAACTCAATAGTTAGAGGAACATACCAAACTATGTTTACACAGAACAGCGAACGGAATTATATTTGAATTGTGCATGGATTCGCCCACCCATAGCCTCAGAAATAAAGCTCCTAGAAGTACATGAAAGAAAGCAAGCAAGACACTACATTTAGACATTTTAATCTCAACCACCACATCTGTAACTTAAATCTATAAAATATGGGTACAAGAATAGCCATCACAAAACTTATTGAACAAGCTTAATTGGTTTTGAAGAAAGAATAAAACATCCCAGGTCACGGTAAAGTAAACAGATAGTGTGAGGCAAATACTGCATACACAAACAAAATGAATCCGAGGAACAGGCTCTCTGTCCATTCCTTCTTGCCAACAACATGAACCATATGCTTTTTGACCATACATCCATAGAATTGAGTACAACTTTTTTCATTTCACAAGTAGTAGAATGCATAGGAGTGTCAAAAATGGGAGACAAAGCTGGTAAGCAGGGAAGCAAGATAAGCACCAATTTCAAAAGACTAGCATCAAAATAAGTGAATCTAGAATCAAGCACTCATGACATTGTTAACCTACAGGAAACTTTCCATAATATATTCCTTTTTCATGCCACCCATGAGGTTGTGTATAGGCTTAAGTCTATATTAGTTCTTTGTAACCCATAAAGTATACGAGAAAACAACTCAGAATACCTCCAAGTCCAATCAACTAACTGTATGCTCTTCAAAGTCAAATTGGGCTACAAAGCTAGTGTATGTATTTTGGTTAAAAATATAAACAGATTGCCAAACCAGCCCTTCAATGTATTTCTGGTCATTGGTGGATTACAAGAGATTGGTAGGAGACCTTACTACCTTAGTCCATATTTATAAAGGCTTATTAGTTCGTTTTGTTTTTTTATCAAAGCAGGAACCGTTCCCTTATCCACTGAAACTTGGGCTATGTTTGGTCGCATAGATAAAGGAGTAGATTGGATTTCAAAATCCATTATGTGCACTTATCTAATGTTTGATGTAGAGGTAAATTAGGTATCCATATCCATTGTAATGTCTAATCCATTGTTTGGTGTGAATAATAGTTTGGATTTTGAAATCTTTTATGATGGATAACATAATCCAAAGAGGGATTTTAGATTATGATGGATTGGATATAAGTATTATTTTATATCCCTCAAATACCCCTAAATATAACTAATTACTACCCTAATTGTCCCTATATGTAGATGTTTCTTGATTGCAGTATATGAATGTAATCGAAACCAACTTAGAATTGTTCATTATTTATAATTGTTTCTATATCTCCACCCATGCCCATCTTTCGAGCCTTCATTCGAGTAAACATTTTCAGTTTTAGACTTATTATAGTTATATTTCTATCCCTCTAACTCCTTCCAAAAATACCAGTGTGAATGTCCGAATTGTCTTGATAAATCAAAGTGAGAAGAAAGATGTTCGGCTCTTGTGCTTTGTAATTTTAGAAACTAACTGGTACTGGATTGGAATGTCATGCAAGGAGAATTAAGAATGGTGTATAACATGGGTCACTAGGATTCCTAACATTTGAAGGTGGGTATACTGGCCTTAATTGAAGGTAAGCAATTTTAATTGAGAAAGTGTGATGATAAGCAATATTAACATGTTTAAGAAAAAATTAAAAGTCCATAATTTCAATCTCTATTAAATATTTGTACGCAATTAGCAATATGAGCAATGGTTAGACATTTTTATCTACTTTTGTATCCACATCAAGCGTTGGATTGCATTGCTACTAATCTATTGGATTTGTTATCCGTCACAATCCATCATTGAAATACATCTGTTCTTATCCATTGGAGTTTCTTATCCATCAAAATCTCTTATCAAATCCATCGAGTTGAGTTCTCTCATATTAAGAACCACAAGGCCAATAAGGATGCAGCCATGATGATAACTTTTATCAGTTTTCATAACCCTCAATGGCCACTACTACTACCAAAGGAAAAATAAATACCAATCAAACTAAAGGTACCTTCTCTAAGTTTATTTTGTACTTTGTTCCCTTTTGGGGAAGCAAATGCTGATCATGTGCAGACTTCCCCACTACTATAATATAATATGTATTTTAATGAGAACATTGAGCAGATGAGCCTATCATCTCTTCAATTTATTTCTGTTTTTGTGACTAGCAGATATCATTTCTACCCAGATTGCTACAACAATCAATAAGATAGTTGAACTTATTGGTCAAAACAAGTTCAAAAATAAATTGGACGCTACATTTGTAATTAATTCGTATCCTAGGAAGGAAAAGAATTACCTGTCAATGTTGAATTGCTTAGGGTATGACTGACAATCCTGCTACGACTTGAAAGATCCCATATCCGAAAAATCCCATCAGAATGCAGCACAAACACAAGTGTCTTTCCATGCACTTCCGATATTACCAAACTCTGCACTGCCCCTACCATCCTACCCCTACATAGCATGAAGACAGAGAATGGTAAGGATATAACAGCTATTTAGAGTTGCTGACAGCATCAAACACCAAACTGTACAGGCACAATAGATTGACAGAGAGAAATTTATGGAGTTATCATCTTTGTGTGAGCAAGTTTAGCTTTAACTTTCAAAGTTCTTGGAGTGAGAAAGTTTAATTTCAGCTTTCAAAGCCAACAAAAAGGCATACAGCAACCTCCAGTAATTATGTTTTTTAATACAAGATCCAAAATGGTGAAGAATACCCCACCACATCCCCAAACAGTTTGCCATTTTGGCTTCCTCTAATGCCAACGTAGTCATAGGGCTGCTCAATAGTACCAAACCAAATGAGAAATCCTCGTGGTATTCTGCTTCAGCTCAAACATCGTCTAATAAATGGAAAATTCTTTCTCCCATCTAATAACAATACCATTACGGAAGCTCCTTTCTCTCATCTAATTACATTGCTTATAGGTAGCAGTATTGTTGCCGACAACTGTTACCCTGCGCTAAATGAATGACTTTGATGGCTTAATTAGCCCAGCACATTTTAGCAAAGAAAAGCATCAAGAGGACTACTGCTTTGTCATAGCCAAACATGATGCAACAACTCACCACCACTCTAACAACATTTAACTGATTTCTCTTGATAAGTTTTATCCAAGAAGAATTGTTCCCAAATCAACTATTAAGGCAAGAGAATACCGATGAAAGGAATATTGAAGACCCTCCACTACAATACACACACCTGGTAATATGGTTTCAGAATGTCCAGGCTACCCTCCCCAACATACTGGTTTAATGTTTGGATGAGATGATTCTTCAAACTCCTCAAGTTAAATAAAAACAAGATTCAGTGAATTTGCGCTTGCAGAACCTTTATTTCATTTCAAATAGCTTCCTCAAATCCCATAAATGATAGCCACAAAGCTACTAAGGGGACACCAAGAGTGAAACATTCAGTATGAGCATCATCAAGAAACAAAGTGCTTTTAATGGGTAAACCACTTCAACAGTTCAACCCACTTCAAACCAAACAAAAAGTACATCGGTTTAGCTTGGATAGCATCAATATTGTTGCACAGTGATAAAACAGAATAATTTAATAGAATGAATACTAATACCTTGCCATGAGACCCCATAAACGGCCAATTCCTGCATCATCCCTCAGCTCATGCACAAAACCTAAGAGAAAGGTAGATAGCTTAATCATGATGAGCTACATAAAAATTGGATAGCATTACAAAAGGTAAAGAAGGAGAGAGAGAGAGAGAGAGAGAGAGAGAGAGAGAGAGAGAGAGAGAGAGAGAGAGAGAGAGATAGAGAGAGAGAGAGAGAGAGAGAGAGAGAGAGAAACAATGAGAAGCAAACCTTTAAGGACAAACTAACACACTGAGGGTAAATTTAGTGTTGTTATGGATCATTAGAATGTATATCTCAACCAGAAGACACCCTCATACAAAAATGCACACCGAAAGAAAACAAAGATGCAAGTACAATGCAGATGGGGTAATATACATACCCGGTGTGCCTTGGTCAAGCATGAGGAGTTGGAAACAACCAACAGATCCCTCGCTTCTGCCAACCACAAGATATCCATCAATTGCTGTCACGGCTGTTATTGCAGCAGAGTTGCTATAAGTTTGCATGTGGAACTCAATGAACTCATGTGACGGCAAAACAGAAGAGGGTGCATAGGCAGAAATATCCCTGAGTTTTAACAGGTAAGCCACGCCGGAGACGGTTAATGCATAAAGCAACAGAGGGTTTCCAGAGCTCTGCACAGAAATAGATATCAACAATCAAATAAACACAGATGGAGATGGTTTTATGGGGAAGAGAAAGGAAAGGGCGGACCTTGGCTTTGCATAGAAAAGCGAAAGGAGAGAGCGAATCAGGAAATGTAATTCGGAGGCCGCGTCGAGGAAGCTCCTTGTGAGCAGAGAGCTCAAGAAGCTCGAGAACACGAGGAACGGATTGGTGAATTCTCCTGAGAGACATTCAGAGACTTTTGTGAAACACCCAATAATTAGACAAAGACATGATGAGACAGAGATAGATAGGGGGAGAGAGTACCACGCAACATTGCAAGGAGGATCGCCGATGAGAGAGCAGGAGGCGTAGTCGTCGGAAAGTGGAGCAAAAGGCGGAGAAGAAGAAGCCGCAGAAGGGGAAGGAAGTGAGAGGTCAGTCCACTTGATGGTGTCGCCGCCTAGAACGGGGACCTCCATCCCCGCCAATGTCGACCACCGTGCCATGGAAATCGAGTTCGACCGATAAACCCTAATAGAGTGATGGTGAGGGTTTAATTTTGAATTTCAACTTCCACAACAGTAGACGCCCGGTGTTTTTCTACAGCCAAGTCCTCCTCGGACCTCTATGGCTTCTTTTTTAAAGATGTTACAAATTAATTCGTTTAGAGCGTCTACTAGGGTTTAGAATCTAAAAAAAATTAAATCCTTCTTAAATCTCTAGAAAAGATTTAAACGAGATTTAAGAGGTGAGAGAAGAAATAACGATTTAAATTTTAAATCACTCTTAAATCTCTAACTCGTCGAGTTACCTGTCATTTTTAGCTTCTTCAACCTCTATTTTATAGTCGTTGGACACGAGTTTTGGATGAGAACTAGTCGTTTATAATCATTTTTTCAGCTCTATAAAATGTGGCATCATTTCTATTGTATTTCCACTAATTCTTACAAATAATAGCCAAAAAATAGATCCAAATCAAGCTCATGTTGCCCAAGATCTCGATTCCGAAACTCCTAATTCTCCAAATCCCTTCGTTCATTAAGCTCCCGATCCCACAATTTTCCATTACTGACATGCGTACGACAATTTTCTTCAGTACACGATGAATTATCCGCTTGAACAACAAATTGATACAACGATTAAGGCGTGCATTGACTTTGCGGTAGCGCCCCCGATGGTACCGCAACGAAGGATGACACACACCGTGATAGATAGACATCACGTGGAAGAACACGAACGCTTGTATGCGGACTACTTCTCCCCAAATCCTGTCTACACGGCAGCCTAGTTCAGAAAGGTGGTCTTTGTTCTTTCGAATCGTTCGTGCGCTGGAAGGGTGGTCTTCATACTTTCAACAACGCCCAAATTGTACAGATAGGCCCGATTTATCTTCTTTACAAAAATACACGACCGTAATTAGAATGATACCATACAATGGTGCATGAGCCTCCTATGATGAGTACATGAGGCTGGGTGAGACCACGACCATAACATGCTTGAAAAAATTTGTTAAGAGAATTAACAAGTTGTTCAAGAATCACCTTCGGCGGCCCAATGCCACGGATGTGCAACGTCTAATGAAAATGCACGAGCAACGGGGATTCCCTATAGAATGTTGGGGAGCATAGATTGTATGCATTTGACTTGGAAAAAT
>JAYMSY010000325.1:0-12862 GCA_036897685.1 Monsonia emarginata | reverse complement strand
AAAAAGGAACAATCCATGTCCATCAGATCAGTCCATCCAATGGTTGTAGATCAATTTTCAAATCTCATTAATTGATGGCACACATAGTAATTTTGAGCAAATCATGCCCTAGTAAAGACAAAATAAGAGAAAGTAGAGGGGTATTCTGGACAATTTTATTTATATTTTTGTTTTTATTTTTAAATTAATGTCTTGACATCAATCACCACCCACCAGAGTTTGCCGGTCGCCGTCCACCGAAGTTCGTCAGTCGCCGTCCGTCGGAATCCGACGAAAAGTACGAGACTGTTCAGACAAAGCCGATAAACCCAAAACTTGTCTCCATACCATCGGAATCTCCCCCGATTTGACGGGATCTAAGTCGAGAAGACGATTGTTGCCGGAAAACACCATTTTCTCGGCATGAACTCTAAACCTCTACCAATCCAATCGATTAGCTTCTACAACTACCAAGAACAACCCACACAACACACCATGACCCTCACTTTACCTCGTCAGAAGGAAAATAGCACGAATCGATCTCCCTCTCGTCGTCGACGTCGCTACAAGCTCACGAACTAACAACAAGAAAAGAAGAATAAAAATAGAGGAAAATGGCGGCGATGGGGGAGGAGCTAAGCAGCTCCGAGATGAAGGTCTGGGAGCTGATGCCGGCGGAGATTCAAAGCTTGGTGTGGGATGATTAGTGTGGTAAAGTGCATAAGAGGGGGAACGAAGTTTTTCATTCTATTTGATGTCCGCCTCCCTTTTCCTAAATCCAAATGTAACCATGCTTGTTTCACATGGAAATCAGATTAGTGTCATTCCCATTCCAATAATTTTGCGACTTTCATTTAGCCTGGAATGGGAAACCCATAGCAAATGCACTGGATTGGTTTCCATTCCTCAGACCAAACATAAGGGTAACGTCAGGGAGAAGATTGGAACACATTTATAAGATCATGCAATCTATTGTCAAGGTTTTTTTATTTAGTTGTGGTGCGTTACATTTTGTCATGTGCTATCATGCTGTGATATCCTCTTTTTAGCAAACCTCCTGATGAAATGTAAAGGAGGCAGCTCAATGCTTTTAAAGCACCCATAATTTCTACATGAGGCGTGCAATTACTGAGAGTGCTTTAAATGTATCCGCTGTGTCTGTCAATTATATGCTCATTTCTTGCTGCTTCTAAAATTTTAAGGGACGCAATGAAGATTGCTTAACATTAAAGTTCCTATGGTAAATACTTGAGTATAGGTGATATTTTATTAACTTTTGCTGCTTTTAGTTTTAGTTCTAGTTCAAGTCCATGTGACATGGAAACTATGATTAAGAATTCTCCTCCAGGTCTTTGCAGAGAATGAAAATGCTTGAAAACTACTATTCTCTCAATCGCATAGAATAGTTTTCATTAAGCAAATTTTCTAGCTTAGGCATGTACTTATTGATCTATATATTAATGCAGGCCTGGACCTGCTAATGGATCTAATGGAGTTGGAAAGGCAGATGGTGTATCACAGCAGACTGGCTTAGGAATGCGTTCTTCCATCCCAAGGCTTGAGCAGGATAACAATTCCCTTCTCAATGATAGGAGAGATCGTCCTTTTGGCTTAGATAAGGAAAGAGTTAATCTTCGAGCTATTAACAAGTATGGCGCAGTATTTTTAGAATGTTGTTTTTAAAATTTATTTATGGTAATTCGGTATTACTGAACTTTTTGTTAAATGGAAAGTGATCCTCCTCACTTGTGCTGTTTTTTCTGGTCTTAGATTCTCCATTATAAATATTGGTTTTTTAATATTTTGATTAAATATGTTTATTTATGATTTTTTTCGTCCATGCAATGCTCAGGGCAAATGTCCGTGATGATTTTAGCTCTGCAAGTCCTACGTCAAACACAAAAATGAATGCATCTGTTCGGGGGCCACGATCAAGCTCAGGTGTTTCACCCAAGCTGTCCCCAGTTGTTCACAGAACCACGGCTTCTAATGATTGGGAGCTTTCCCAATGTACAAGCAAGCCCCCTGCTGCTGCTGGAGCTAATAATCGCAAACGAATGGCATCAGCACGGTCATCATCACCACCTGTTGCCCACTGGGCTGGCCAGAGGCCTCAGAAGAGCTCCCGTACAGCAAGAAGAACTAACTTGGTTCCTATTGTTTCAAGCAATGATGAACAACCTGCTTCAGATTCTGTATCTGATGCCGCTGGAAATGAAATTGGGTTGGGATTTGCTAGACGTTTGTCAGGCAACTCTCCTCAACAGGTCAAAATAAAGGGAGAACCTCTATCTTCAGCTATGCCATCTGAAAGTGAGGAGTCAGGGGCTGCTGAAATTAAATCGAAAGATAGAGGTAAAAAATTCGACGAGCTTGATGAAAAAGCTGGTTTGGCTGTTCAGAAGGTTTCAACACTGGTGATGCCATCAAGGAAAAATAAGATGGTTTCTGGGGAAGATATCGGAGATGGTATAAGAAGGCAAGGGAGGACTGGGCGTGGAGTTAATTCCACAAGATCTCACGCGCCGATGACTGTGGAGAAACTTGGAAATGTGGGAACAGCAAAACAGCTTAGAAGTGCCAGACTTGGTTTTGAAAAAACAGAAAGGTTTCTCCTTGTTTAGTTCCTTCGAATCATATCAAATATGCTTTCCTCATTTTTTGTCGTCAATTTAATTTGTATCTGATGTTTTTGTACGATGTTCTACACAGCAAAGCAGGTCGTCCACCAACTAGGAAACTTTCTGAGCGTAAATCTTATATGCGTCAACGGCAAACTGCGATCAGTGCAGCTGCAGATTTTCTTGGTAGTTGTACTCCATGCTAAATCAGAATCTTTTACAGATTCTTTAATTTCTATCATTTGTAGTTGTTTTCCTGAATTTGCTTTTGGTTTGCTTTTGTTAGTTGGTTCAGATGATGGGCATGAAGAATTATTGGCTGCTGCAAATGCTGTAATTAATCCTGGTACTGATCTTGCTGAAACCCAAGTTCAATCTATTACCAAAACCCTTTATTCTGATGGACTAACTTAGTTGATTGTCATCTAGGTCATGCTTTTTCGAGCTCGTTCTGGAAGCAAACGGAACCCTTCTTTGGTTTCATTTCTGATGTAGACATTGCTTATATAAAGCAACAGGTTTTGTCTCTTTTCTTATAAAGATTATTTAACATTTCCTTCAAATGGCATGACAATATGAACCTTGATAGTTTCCTGCTGAATATGTTATATAGAATTGCCAGTTTAGCTTTATAGATTGTGTTTTAAGCAATTTCAGTGGAACATATGTAGATATTGCTAGAAGATACCATTGACTTGCTTGTTAGTTAATGGGCCTCAATCACGCTCTCTGCAGATTAACTCCAAAAAAAGAAAAAAAAAACATCTTGGTTATCCTGAACTTTTCTTAACATAATTTGCATAAACTCTCTCTTTTGGGTATAGTGCTTCATTCACTGCATAAATATTATTGTCTAATTATAGGGTAGTTGTGTCTGGTACATTCAAGTTCCCAGGGAATTTGTTTGTTCTTGCATATCTTCCTGAATAATATGCAGATCTGTGGGTGTTGATTGTATGGGAAAATAATGATGTCATTTTCCTGATAGCAATTAGCATAGATCTGTAATAGCTGTATTGAAAATTTGGATTTTTATGGAAAGCAGAGTCAGGCTTCTTTTCCTTCGGCTGAACCAGCAAATAACATTTCATGGTGTGGAAGACTTCATTACTTGAACTATGTTTATTTCATCCGTGTGATTTTTTTTGAAATATGTTAATATGTTTTCTACTGAACTTGATCTTTAAGTTTTACTGGTTTTCTCAAAAGCACTATTACATCACTAATATTAGCTTCCTTAGATGGTTTTAGTCTTTAGGTCATGTTGACTGCCAATGTGAATACTTCCAAAAACACATCTAGATCTGAAAGTAATTTATTTCTCCATTCAGTCTATGTCTTTGGTTATTATTTATAGATTTTGCATACTGTTCAGAATTTAGATAAAGTTAGGCTAGTTTGTTTATCAGTATTTAAGGTCTAGACATTTCACGGTTTGAAATGATTTCATAAATTTATAGAATCTGGGATATGACTGAATATGTATTTTCCTTATAAGTCGTACAATGATAATAATTTTTTTTGTTTTATTACTTCAACATTTTCAGGGGAATTTCAGCTCCAGTATGCGGGCATCAGCTCCAGATCCTTTAGATGCAGATGACAATGCTGACCTTGATGCATTTCGGTTTAGTGAAAATGAAAAAGATACTGGACTTGCTGCTGAAACAAGTTACAATGAACTCCTAGGGCAGGGTGTGGAGGATCATAATACGACACCCCTTTATCAGAGACTCTTATCAGCTTTAATTCCGGAGGAAGAAAATGTGGAGGCCTGGAATGGTGGAAAGGAGGACCTTAAATTTGATGCCTATGGTACTGGATTTGAGCTGGACGAAGGGTTCGAACCAGAGAGTTCAAGTCACCAGTCTCTTGTTGACTTTACGCATACTGGACATACTGCTCTTAATGGGTACAGAATTAGTGGGAGACCTGAACATGATCAAGAAAGTAATGTCTTTGGCATCTTAAATGCTGGAGTTAACTCAAGTTTCAATCATTCTCCAAATGGTGTATATCGGGATGGTGTGATGCCAAGCATGTCCTGTTCAGAAATTCAGTATGACAGTATGGATATAAATGAAAAGCTACTCCTGGAGATTCAAAGTATTGGAATTTTACCTGAAGGAGTGGTATGTATGCGTTATGTAAATTGTAACATCTATGATGCTAATTGTTATTTTACAAAAAAAAAGTATTTTACATTTTTATTAAGTAGTAAAGCATGGAAGGTCTCTGAACTGTTAGGAACTCACACTGTAGTTCCTGAACTTTAATAAAGGCACGAGAGATCTCGAATTTTTTGGAACACAAATCGCAGTTCTCTAAACTTTAAAAAAAGGCATGGGGGGTCCTTGAACTTTTAGGAGCTCACCCCATAAGTCCTCGAACATTAATATATTGAGCATATGACATCTCTGTCGTTAGTTTTTCTAACAGAACTCGCATGCCCAAAATATTGAAGTTCAAGGACTCTTGTGCCTTCTTTAAAATTCAGGGACTCTTGTGCCTTTTTTAAAATTCATGCCGTGAGTTTTTTTTTGAATGATGCATCAAGCAATAGAGTGTTCTGATGTTCATCATCATCATTGCTGTCTTCTGTTCAGCCTGATGTAGCACAAGCAGGAGGTGAAAGAATCAGCGAGGACATCAGCAAGTTGGAGGAGAAATACCATGGGCAGGTATTTTTCTGGAAGTGCTTATGTCAATACAAATATCTTGAAGTCCATTTTTTTCTTTTTAATATTTGTTGCATATTATTGCTTTGGATATTCTTAAATTAGTCATTGGGTTCTTTGACAAGAATGCACGCTCCACTCCGAGTATGAATCCCAGCAGATGTTTCTAGGAGCTTGAGACAAATTCTATTCTCTTACGTATATTTTTCTTGTCATAACCAGTAAATTTTGTTGGTTTTCACATATTTAATCTGCTTGTATTATAGGTTTCTAAGAAGAAATGTTTCCTAGATAAGCTTTTGAAGTCAGCCTCCGAGAAAAAAGAATTCCAAGAAAGGTGAAAATATCTTTTGCTGTGGATTAATTGGCCCTGTATTAGTAATTTAGCATTTAATTTTGAGCCACTGAAACTTATTTGATAATGTTGCTAACATGTCTCACCTATTGTTTAGGGAGTTCGAACATCGTGCTCTTGATAAACTTGTTGGAATGGCTTATGAAAAGTACATGGTAATATTCCTGTTTGTCCATGCCTCTTCATTATGTCAGAACACTCTAAATTTGGAGTGATTATTTTTTTATTTTTGTGACTGACTTCTCTGTTTGGGCATGCACGTGCACACATACACTCACATTTATCACAGTCGTCCAGGACTTCAGATTTTAAAATTCAACTATAACTAATTGTTATACTAGACAAGAAAAAATTTGTTTCTTTTTTTTAATAACAAGAATCTCTATCAGGGAAATCATTGTCCTCAAGGATGCATAAGGATATCATTAATTTGTTATCCTCAGTCCAGAGGAATTACCATATAGTAGTGTAAGCTCATGGGGGTCTTAGCACTGAGTTTCAGCTTCAATATCGAACATATAGCAGAGAATAGAAAGAAACAGAAGAAAGTTAGTTCTTCGCATCTAGCGCTTCATATGCCAGCAAATACTTAGGCAAGATCTGAACCACTAGAAAATTACCTTAAAAATTGGTGCAATAGGAAATTAGACCTCCAAAGTAGGTGATTGAAGCTTTTATAAGCTAATTCCTGAACTACTACTAAAGTACTAATGAAGTCAAGTCGTGAGCCACTACTATATCTGACAAATCTGGAAATTTATCATTTTTTTGCCTTGGTCCTTTCCAAACTAGAAAATGCAAACAAAAGTAAATCAGAAGAATATTAATCTTAGGCCCCACATTGAAACTAAACCAAAATGTCGATTTTAAAGCCTTACATCTGGAAGAGGGTCTTTCATTCCACATCGAGTTGCTTGCTTCCAGTTAATAGTAAGAAGAATTGAGTGTGTTTGGCATCCTGAAGAAAGTGCAACGGAAGTGTGGCGTTCTTCAAATGTGATTTAATGTTTTTGTAGTCTAGATAAGGCAGCCTTATTCTGGGAAGTCTTGAAGGAAGTATTTATCAGCCAAATATTGCAACAGAATGGTCCGTTTTGGGTAATTTGGGTAACCTGTCGGGTTTGAGTTGTTATTAGTAAACCCGAACCAACTCAATATATGTGCGAGTTTGTTGCGGGTAACCCACATCGGGTTCGGGTTACCCAAAAATGTTGGGGTCATGCAGGCTTTGGTCGTGTTTGTGTGGGTTTGGTCAAATTTGGGTTTTGTTATGTGTCAAAAAAAGAACAAATTAATTTTCAAGGATTATTTAAAAAAGAATTTGGGCTACCTAAAGCAAACTGAACCCAATCCGAATTATGCCAACCTGACTGTAACTTGGTCGGATCCATTTTAGTAAACCGAACCTGCAAATTTATCGGGTCAGGTGTTGGGTGCCCATGGGTTCATGTCCAAATTGCCACCTCTAGAAATACACTATCTAATTCAAATGAGAAGAGGATGTCTCTCTCTCTCTCTCACACACACACACACGGCTGTGCGCACATACATGCATGTGCGCAAAGCCGCATGCAATCAGGATGGCTAGATTTGGTTATGTTCATGTTACTCAAGTTCATTTTTCAGTTCTCCCGATGCAGATATAAGTTTATCATATAACTTTGCTCTAGCTAATTGATTCTGTTTTTTTGACAGTCATGTCGGGGTCCAAGTGCCAAAAGCTCCAGTAATAAGATGGCCAAGCAAGCCGCCTTGGCCTTTGTTAAGCGGACATTAGAAAGGTGCCATAAGTTTGAGGAGACAGGGAAGAGCTGTTTCAGCGAGCCCTTATTCAGGGATATATTTATTTCTGGATATTCCAACAGCAGTGGTGTGCCTGCAGAAGGTGAATCTGCCAGACCACATGCCAGCACAGTCTCACGACCATTGGAAGCTACAGTTTCAGGTAATTCAATCACGTCTGTAAATTGGGGTATCCTTGTAGTATGAATCAAGTGGCCAACTTTGGTGGAGTTTGTGGCATAGACAAGTATATCTTCATCGTCTTTTGTAAAGAAACATGCAATCTTCATATTGTTATTATATTTTGGCACATCTGAGTTTCGGGTTTTTCTTTTTGTCGATATTGCAGGTTCCATGACTTCACAGCAAAGCCCTTCGATGACTTCACGGTTGGGTCAGAACATGGATAATCATGATGTTAGCTCTTCTGATGTGCTCCTGCCTGCAAATCACTCTTCCGAGCACTCCGTCAAACAAGATGCATGGTCAAATAGAGGAAAGAGACGAGAATTGTTACTTGATGATGTTGTCGGTATGGCAATTGCTGGTTCTAAAAATAGCCCATCTGGCATTGGAAATTCTTTTTCAAGCAGTACAAAAGGAAAGAGGAGTGAAAGGGACAGAGAGGGGAAGGGGCAATTATGTAGAAATGGAACTAATAAAATTGGTCGGCCAACCCTGTCCAATATCAAAGGGGAAAGGAAAACTAAAACAAAGCCTAAGCAGAAAACAACTCAGTTATCAGTTTCTGTTAACGGCCTGATAGGCAAGATATCAGAGCAACCCAAACCAGCAGTGCCTCCTGTGCCGAAGTCTAGTGAAATAATCGTCAGTAGCAATGCCAATGAAAAAGGTCAGTTTGGTTTGGATGAATTGGATGACCCTATTGATTTATCCCACTTGCAGTTACCGGGAATGGATGTTCTAGGTGGTGATGATCTTGATGGTCAAGGGCAGGATTTGGGTTCATGGTTGAACATAGATGATGATGGATTACAAGATAATGATTTTATGGGGCTTGAAATTCCAATGGATGATCTTTCAGACTTAAATATGATGGTCTGAAGTTGCTTTCCTTGTATAGTCTTGTTCCTTATACAATTGACAAATGAAACAGTCACGGTTGTGAAGAAATAACCTATCACATGGATGGTCATTTGGCTGTGAGCTCCCCGTTTTTATATATAGATTCTTTTGTTGAGTCTGCACAAGTTGATTCGCGAGTGAACTTTTCTGATGTTCTCGATTTTGCTCCTTTGTTAAGTTGGTGACTTCGACTGTAAAAATCTTTTTGTTCAATGCTCAAGTAGGTATCGTAGTGATTATATCTTAACAAACTGTATCCAGGCTGTAGTTCTTACAAATCAGAGATCGTCTCTTGTATATACATTTATATTTCTAATAAAACATCTTTTTGGTGATAATCTCGGCTTGAGCTTAAATACGGTATTGTTTTCTTCTTCCTTCCCTCTATAAGTTATTTCTATCAAGTTTTGTGACTGGTTTATTCTATAACCTCCAATTTTGTGTTGTCACATTGAGAGTATTTGTACAGGTTTCTGGCTGTTAGATCTAGATCCCAAGGCATTATTATCCTTCTTCCTGTCTAGCTGATGGTAAGATCTTTCTCACGTTTCATTTTCTGTGCTCCCATTTTTTAAGTTGTATGGTGCAGATTTGGTTTTGCTTGGACTAGCATATGTGGCTTTTAAAAAGGTTAGGTACACCCTTTGGGTTGCTTATGATTTTAAGTTTGTTAAGAAATCAAGGCTACGATGATTATACAGTGAGAACTTAGGAGTGATTTTATGCTTATTTTTTCAGGATGTCGTACAAATATGCATTGCCCTCTGCCTTCCAAATAATACTGGAGTAAGTCTTTGATCTTTCTTCCCCAGCTTGAAGTTTTCAATATCACAGCTACATGATACATGTTGTTCTGTTGCTTTAATCTGTTTCCTTTGTAAATGTACTGAACTTCTGTGCTGCAACACGTAAGAAAACAAAACACCCCAGCACGTTGCCAGGAAGATTTAACCTTTTGTGTCATAGCTCTCACATTTCATGATTAGCCAACTCACCAGGGTTGGCCTTATGCTGAGCATGGATCATATACCTTGTTCAGGGGCTGTCTGTTCCTAACGCTGATATTACGTTTTGAAGCTAGTTTGGCTCTTTCTGTTTAAGGGTGTGGCAATGGGAATGAGAGTCGTGAAATTTGTGTAGTTTTGCTACATTTTGATTCTCATTCCCATGCCATACCCTGGACAAAATTTGATTCCCATTTCACTAAATGGAAATGAGATTACCATATGATGTGAGGGGGATTGCTCATAAAAACTTTGCATCTACCCTCATTTACACACAAAGGAGGGACTTGTTCACATTTCCACCCAACTTTTATCTATCTGCAACCTTTGGTGCTTAGTTCATGTCTTAGACAGGCTTGCACATACTTTCTAATTTGCAACTGTTACCTTTCTTCCCGTAAGGTAGACTGTTCTTCAGCTCTCTCATCCTTCCAACTGTCTTTGGTAGGTGCCTGTGCACATGCCCTCACAAACATTTGCTTTTAACTACTTTCAATATCTTTTAAGGTTTAATGTAATTATTGAATGATTTCCTTGGCTTGATTAGGTGCGTGCAGGCTCTCTTTTCATCTTCTGCAAATTTTGGGATACTAAATTTTTTCCACCTACCCCTCTTGGTTTGAGCTAACTAGTTATGATCACCAAGCAGCAAGCAAGCCTCATTGTGGAAAAAATGACATGATTGGCAATCACTATTGGTGTAGAGCTCAGAGTCTCAGACTCTAGGCTGTTGGATCCAAGTGTTGCGCGTCAAAAAAGATCAAAGCTCTCCCCGTCTGAGGGAACGAATGTCGCCTTCCCTAGGCCTCTCCTCAAGGACAGACAACTCAAGTAACAAGTAAGGTCCTAAGATTTGAAGACCTGCGTTTATGTCTTCCCTTCATCTTTACTTACTGTTATAACTATAACTGCTGGCTTTGTTTGGTAGTGTCTGATATGGGGCTTGTTTTTATTGTTTCATCATCCTCATCCTCTTCCTCGTCGTTCTGTGCTTAGTGAGATTTCCAAAAACTGCACGATCTCCTGCTTAACTGGTGTTTTAAGCTGTTTGGGGCAGTTTTCAGTGTCCCTTCTTTTCACTTTGGTTCTTGTTTCATGTTGGTGAAGTACTATAATCTATAGCGCTGGCACTATTTAAATCATCAGATTAGTATCCTATGCTTCTATGGAAGTGGAAAGATTATTTCACTGTGTGTGATTTTTTTTGTATGAGTTGTTTATTAGGAGATGCTGTTGATTTGTACCTGTTCTTTGATTATTTTCAATCGGTATTGTTCCTTTTGTTGTAGGAGAATAAGGGGACTGGAACTATTTCATTTTATCATCCACCTGTGTAGGAGAATAAGAGCATCCACAATGCTTAATGTCAACCTTGATGCGAGTTTCGCATCAAGTTTGCACCACTGTGGACTTTAATTCTTACTTCAATGCAAAAGAACTCGATGCGAGATCCACATCAAGATTGGCATCGCCAACTCGTGAAGAGGGTCAACTTTCTTGATGGAGGGTGGCGTCACAAGGTCATTCATTCATACCTGGTACGTAGATAGTTGGGAGTGTATCATGCCCTATCTTAACTCATGTGGTTTCCATTTGTCTCCGGTTAATTGTGCATCTCTCGACCACTTGACACATTAAGCAATCTTTTGCTCGGGCTAAATGGTATAGAGTCTTGGTGACATTCAATGTATTCCCCCTAGCATTCAACTAAATATTAATAATTCCTTGACCCGGATGAAGCCCCTATATCCAAGATTTCTTGCAACTATACTTTTTTGAACCTCCTAAAGCTGACCGTAAACTCGATACCTCCGAGGGCACCAATGTCAATTCAGGACTCCTTTTTGTAATTAGGCTCTAGACACCAGTTGACATCCAATCTACTCAACATGAACCTGACTAATCCCTTGGCATAAAAATTATGATGTCACTCCACCATATGGACAGATGTCTTCTAGAGGTGGAGAGACACAATCTAGTTTTCAGCTAAGAGTGTTATATAGTCCATACTTGTGAATAATACCCATCTTCAAAGTAATATCTCTTCTTTTTTTTTTCCTCTTATGTGTGTATACTTGTTCTTTTAATCCTCTAGGTTTATCAACAATTTGGAGAACTTTAGGAGCCACACAAAGCACAGAGATGCCCCATGCAATTTCATCAACCACTGAACTTAGTGTTTGCGAAAAAAATAAATAATTGTTCTGTTTAACTATTACAAAAATTAAAGATTTCAATTTTGGTGCTTAACTTTCCTCCCTTTATCCTCAAAGCGGAAAAACATCATCGACAATTCGGAGAAGTCCCATGGGAGCCGCACGTAGCGCAGAGAAGCCCCACACGATTTCATGAACTAGTGCAAACTTAGTGTCTGTGACTAGGGGTGTTCAGGTTCTGGTCTGGACCAATTTTTGGACTGAATTCAGACCGATTACATTTGGTCCAGTCCATTGGTCCGTAAATATAAAAAATTGGTCTGGTCCAGTCTAGGTCCAAGGCCAGCTAGACTGGTTCATACTAAAAAGTTCACCAATTTATCCATCATCCTCACACACACCAGCTCTAGCCCTAACTACTTATGCTCACTTCAGCCACAATTCCTCATGTAGTCACGCAGCTTAAGGAATTATGCTCCACAGGTAACAGCGTCTGGGGCGACAATGACGACAGTAATCGAACAACGACGAGCTCCACGGGCCATGGCCACGACGAGGCGACAACCTTGGAGGCTACAAATCTTCACAGATCCAATAAGCTTTCTTTTCGGTTAATCACTTGTTGGGAGAATAAGAGTTGGTGGTTGATGGTTGCATTTAAGTAATACTCCTGTTTGGTTTATTGGGGATGTAAATTTGCATGGGGTTTGGTAAATATATTGACTAAATTTAATACAGTGAATTGGATGTTGTGTAAGCATTGTATTGTATGTATGGTTGTGTAATTATGTCAATGCTCCTCCTCTCTGTTACTTTACTGAACCAAGATTGCAGAAGAATAAGAAATCCAAGAGAATGTAAAACGGGGAATGAAGAAATGAGAATGTTCAAGGTAAAATTATGGGTCTCAGAATCAGATTCCTCCTCAAAATGATGATGGCATTAGAGATGCGAGATCTACATCGAGATCTCTAGCATCTCTCTTCATATTACAATCCACAGTGTTAGATTATAATGCGAATTTCACATTAGATTTAACATCTCCGTAACCCATTGCACATAAGAGAGATGTACAATGGTATGTTTAAGAGGGCGGTCAAAATTTTAAGTATTAGGGCATGTTTAATGGGAGACCACAGTAGCTGCCCCAACCGGTTGTCGCGCGTTGTGGCCGGCGGGGGGCACGGGGGGGTGCCGACAC
>JAYMSY010000324.1:0-12865 GCA_036897685.1 Monsonia emarginata | reverse complement strand
CTCTATTTATAATATAAAACCCTCGATTTAAAATGTCGCTTTAGGTCTCTACAATCTTTGAGTCGACCCTTTTCAAGAGTGTGTCAAGGAGCTGACACCGGAGCATGTCGAGGAGGTCGTCCAAGAGCATGTCAAGTAGATGTCCATGTAGTGTGTCTTCGAGTCGCCCTTAGAGAATGTCCCAAAGTTGTCCAAGAAGCACATATAGAAGTTCTCTATGTAAATGTGAATATCAGAAAGAGAATTGAGAATGTTTGAGAACCCATACACTGAATTAGGTGCTGGGAGAGTTCTATTTATATTGGTGAATGATATACAATTGAGTAGCAATTAGTTGCCAAGATACAAGGATATCATGAACTACTTTTATCTTGAAGAATAAGACTAGCTGAAGAATAGGTAACAGAAGGAGACTTGTACAACTGTATTATCTTTGACAGTCCCCCTCAATTTCAACTCGTCAGATTGAGAATGTATTGTCCTGTTGTTAACTGTCTTGTTGTTGTCGGTTTTGTAAATACATCAGCTACTTCATCTTGACTAGGAATGAATCTGATTTCCAATGCCTTGAGTGCAACTCTTTCTCGAACAAAATGATAATCTACCTCAATGTGTTTGGTCCTTGCATGGAACACAGGATTCACAGATAGATAGGTAGCTCCCAGGTTGTCGCACCATAAGCATGGTGCTCTGGACTGAAACACACCGAGCTCACCGAGTAGTGACTGCACCCAAATAATCTCAGCAGTAGCATTGGCTAGTGCCTTGTATTCAGCCTCAGTACTTGACCTTGAGACTGTAGCTTGTTTTCTGGAGCTCCAAGATATGAGATTTGACCCAAAGAACACTGCAAAACCACTTGTTGATCTTCTATCATCAGGACACCCAGCCCAATCAGCATCAGAGAATGCGCTCACCAATTGAGACTTTGATTTATTTATTGCTAAACCAAAGTTAGTAATGTGCTTGATATACCTTAGTATTCTTTTCACTGTAGTGAAATGTTGAGTTGTAGGCGCATGTAGGAACTGACATACTCGATTTACAGAGAAAGAGATGTCAGGCCTAGTTAAGGTGAGATATTGTAATGCACCCACTATACTCCTATACTTGGTGGCATCTTCAGAAGATAAGGGTTCACCTTCATTTTTTAGTAACTTCTCTGTAGTTGCCATTGGTGTCGTAACAGGCTTGCACTTATCCATATTCATTTTCTTGAGCAATTCAGATGCATACTTGGACTGAGAGAGAACGATGCCTGTTGGAGTCTGTTTCACTTCAATGCCCAAGAAATAGTGTAGATCACCTAAATCTTTCATGGCAAAGTCAGCTTGTAGTTTTTGGAGCAATTTGTTGACAACTTGATCAGAAGATCCAGTGATGATTATATCGTCCACATACACCAACATATACACGATAACCCCATCATGATTATAAATGAAAAGAGATGTGTTAGCTCTAGATGGAGTGAAACCTAACTCACAAAGTTTGGAGCTAAGTCGTGTATGCCAGGCTCTAGGAGCTTGCTTTAGTCCATATAAAGCTTTGTCAAGCTTGCAGACCATCTGTGGTCGGTAACAGTCTTCAAAGCCAGGTGGTTGTCTCATGAACACATCCTCTTCAAGAATGCCATGGAGAAACGCATTCTGTACGTCTAGCTGCCTCAATTTCCACCCTTTTGATACTGCCAAGGATAAAATCAACCGGATGGTTGCTGATTTAACCACTGGACTGAATATGACATCATAATCTATTCCATACCTTTGCTTGAATCCCTTGGCTACCAAACGGGCTTTGTACCGATCAATCGATCCATCTGCCTTTCTCTTTAGCTTGTAGACCCACTTACAATCAATCAAATTCATACCCTTTTGTGGTCGTACAAGATGCCATGTTTTATGTTTCATCAATGCTGAGTACTCGGCCTCCATTGCTTGCCGCCAATTTGTGTCTTTTAATGCTTCAAGATGACTGGTTGGTTCAACAGTTGTGACACCTGCATATCTGACAGTGCCATCGGTGTACTCCTTAACTTTTCGGATGCCATCTTTTAGACGAGTTCGCATTGGGTGTTGGTTGGAAACTTCACTGGTTTTGGCAATGCTGTCATTAGTTGTGTTGTCGGGGACTGCGGCAGTCATTTGCCCTGCTGCAGAAGTTGTCGCTACAGTTGTGGTACTATTATCTGACACCGTCTGGATTGATATAGTGGCTTCAGGATCAACAGCCTGCAAAACAGGGTCAGAGTGCTGCTGCATAGTAACGTTAGATGGAGTACATGCATGCATGCACATTAATCAATTGATCAGTCATAGAATCATTTGGGATTATGGGGCTGGTTTGAGATAAGTTTGGTAGAAGGACTTCATCTTCTGTATAACATATTCCTGAGGGAGGAGAAGTTTCAGAAAAAGGGAAAACATGTTCATAAAAAACAACGTCCCTAGAGACATAAACTCTTCCACTAGAGGGATAAAGACACTTGTAACCTTTATGTAGGTTACTGTATCCTAAGAACACACATCATTTTGATCTAAACTGAAGTTTGTGGGAGTTATATGGTCTGAGATTTGGCCAACAAGCGCAACCAAAGGTTTTCATAAGTGAGTAATTAAGTTTTGCACCTAGAAGTCGCTCTAGAGGGGTGCTTGATCCTATTACCTTGCTAGGGAGTCTGTTAATGAGGTAGGCTGCTGTTTGAAAGGCTTCGTCCCAAAATTTGAGGGGCATAGAGGCTGTAGCGAGGAGGGACATGCCTATTTCAATTATATGTCGATATTTCCTTTCAGCAGCACCATTCTGTTGGTGCGTGTGAGGACATGAGACACGATGTGCAATGCCAGTTTGGGTAAGAATGAAGTGTAATTTTTGATATTCTCCTCCCCAGTCAGATTGGACACAAAGAATTTTTCTGTCAAGAAGTCGCTCAATATGTTTTTGGTACTGAACAAATACACTAGCAACTTCAGATTTATGTTTAAGAGGATAAAACCAAACAAATTTGCTGAAACTATCAATAAAACTCACGTAGTACTTGTACCCTCCAACAGAGGTGAGTGTAGGCCCCCATACGTCAGAGAATACAAGTTAAAGAGGAAAAGAGGATATATTATTTGATAGAGGAAAAGGTAACTGATGACTTTTTGCACACTGGCAAGCATCACAGACGAAAGTATCTTTATTTTTACTAGAACAAGGAAGTTTATTGAGCTGGACCACTTGTTGAACAATGGCAGAGGAAGGATGACCTAGTCGGTGGTGCCACTGCTCATGCGAGGTCCGGATGGTGGAGAAAGCGCTCTTTGTTGTAGCAGCAATATTGGATGGCAAGGGGTACAAGCCATTTTTACTGCAACCTTGAGGAAGTACCTTCCTCGTGGCTAAGTCCTTGGTAATAAAATAATTGGGATAAAATTCAAACATTACATCATTATCAGAACAAAATCGATGAACTGAAAGAAAACTCTTGGAAGCTTTTGGGACATGAAGAATATTTTTCAGATAAAGGGTATGAGAAGGAGTATGAATCTGTGAGTGACCAATGTGAGAAATATGCATACCTGATCCATTTGCAGTTTGCACTCGATCCTTGCCACCATACTTCTCTTGGATAGTCAAGCGATCGATCTCTCCTGTAATGTGGTCTGTTGCACCAGTGTCTGTGTACCAGTTCGTGTCTACCATGTAATTTGGTGAGGTATGCACTGCTGTAGCTACCTTGGTTTCATCAGCCTGATAGGAGTGATCAAAATGGTGATAACATTTGAGAGCAACATGTCCAGTTTTACCACATACTTGGCATGTTGGCTTGTTTGTATTGTTTGAGCCTTGACTTTGGCGTTCACGGCCTTCGCGATTATAATTGTGTCCACCTCGGCCACGCCCGCCACGACCACGTCCTGTGCCACGACTACCACGAGCCACCAGATTTACCTGCATTACAGCTTGATTTTGTTCTTGACGTATTTCAAAGTTGAGGAGATGAGCGTAGGTGTCATTAAGGGTGACAGGCTCTGTTTTTGTCGTGAGTGCTGTCAAGATTGGGTCGTAATCAGTGTCTAGACCAGTTAGCATATATGCTACAATCTCTTCTTCAGATAAAACGACGCCACATGTGCTTAGGGAATCAGCGAGGGCCTTCACCTTACCGAGGTAGGTTGCCATTGTCATGCCCCTTTTTTGAATCATGGCGAGCTGACGACGAACATGCATGACTCGCGCTCTGAATTGCGACGCAAATCTTCGCTCGAGAGCTGTCCACACCTCTCGGGATGTATTTAGGAGCAACACTTGAGATAATACCTCTGGGGTCAGCGATGAGAGGATGGTGCTAAGAACGGCTTGGTCGCATTGCAGCAATAATTGGTGCTCATGATTAGGTACCTGTGTTGTAAAACCTCGTCCCAGGATGACACTTGTTGGGCCTAAGGCTATAAAGAGAACTTTTTCCCTTGTGGGCTTATATGAACTTGCTAGGTATCTAATAGTGGGCCAAGCCCTAGTGAGGCCCAACCACTCTCTCTCATCATCTCTGCTCCATCGCTGAGGACACACGCTACCCCCCTTCCTCGCGTGTGCGAAGTTCTCGCCAACAGACCGCAAGCCCCGCCAACGTCGTATCAATTCGTATCTCTGCGACGGTTACGGTAGAAGTGAAACCGCAAAGCGCTACAAATCTTCGAGGATCGCTTCTGCATCACTTTCTTTCTTCATGCATCCCCTTACCGCCCCGACCCTTGTTTCGGTGCTTCCTCACTCAAGACGCAGCCACGCCGACCCCGTAACAATCGCAGACGCAGAAGCAGATCGTAGGCAGAGAAGCAATCAAAGAAAACACTTATTGGAGAATCAGAGATGGCAAGAGGGCTAAACTAATTGAGAATAAATGGTTATGCCCGGGCAACGTGATCTGGCAGGCCCAACCTGGTTTCAACATTGAAGACAAAGTAGATTCTCTACTAGTTGAAGGAGGTTGACAATAAGACCTTGATAAGACAGCTTTAGTACTTAGTGAGGAACAATTGGAAGATCCAGACGAAATCTCTACCTCAATGGTCTTCAGGTCAGGACAAGCCGAGATGGAAATACACTGGAAATGGTGAATTTTCGGTCAAATCAGGGTACTTCTATTTACTAACAAGAAAAATGGGAGCATCAAGCCAACAAATCCAATCATGGAGGGAAGATAAGTTCTGGAAGAAACTCTGGAGGCTAAACCGGCCAGAAACATTGAAAATCTTTGCGTGGAAATGTTGTAACAATGCTATTCCGACCAAGGACAATCTAATGGAAAGTAAACTCTGGAGAGACAACAACTGTGATAGGTGCAAAGTGCAACCGGAGGATCTCACGCACTTGTTATTTCACTGTGAGTAAAAGGAGGCAAATTTGATTCTCGTCTCCACTGGAAATCAGGTCAGGAAACTTTGTTTCCCTCAAACAACTCCTACTAAACATATGGCAAAAGGATGAAGCCCAGAAGAACTCCCTGCTTAGTTGGGCAATCTCATTGGCTTCGGAGATTTGGAAAACCAGGAACAATTTTGTCTTCAAACTTTCTAAAGAACCAACCTCGGTGGTGATAGGCAAGGCTTTATGGACAACGAACAATTTCAAGGAGGACAGCATCACAGGAAGACAACCATAAGGACACAACAACCAACGGCAACAACACAACGGCAGAAATATTATAGCCCAAGCATGCTTCACCTTTTGTTGTGATGGAGCTTACTCCTAAAACAACAACATCATTGGTTGGGAGCTTCTATTTCATACTGGTTATCCAGTAGCTTGAAGCTGTAAACCAAAAATGGCATCCTCTCCTCTCTTTGCTGAATGTTTAGCTTGTTATGATGTTTTTTCTTTGCAGTCCAATTCAAATTATCGCCTATAACTATTTGTACTGACTCAATGAACCTGTTCTCTTGTGCCAATAAGAAGACAGAGAGTACAAAGGAGATCAGCGGTTTGCTATAAGATATATGGGAGAAGACTAAATCCTTAGACTCATTTTGTATTTAGTGGAAATGGATATCTAGGAAGTCTAATGATGTAGCTAAATCAAAGCAGCCTAAGTTTTGACATAATCCCTTTTTTTGTACTCCCCAAGGGAACTTGATCTCGATGTACTCTTATGGTTCTTAATATAAGTCAACACTTATCAAAAAGCCCACTTGGGTTGGCCTAATGGTCAAGGAGACTCATGCTCTCCTGTGTGGTCTGGGTTCAAATCTCAGGTGGGTCACTTGCATGAGGATGCAAGTGTGGGGTTGGGGAAAGGAGAGAGTTCCTCCTCTTGTGTGACTCACTTTCAATTTCACTATCAGGTTGGGGTCCTTGCCAAACCCCCCTCCTAGTAGGAGGTTTGTTTTTTTTTTTTTAAAAAGATGGTCTATGTTCCTTTTATCTTATCTGACTGACTATAGTTCTAGTTACTAGGAGTGCCCACAAGGCCGACAAAAACCCATTTTCGGGACCGGAAACTAGATGGAGGTGGGTAAACCTCGTGTTTGAAACTAGAGTTTAGCGGGCGGTTTTCGAGTTGAACTGCCTGGGCTAGATCTTATTGGGCCAATTAGGTTGGGCCAGTTTGAAGCCCATTTCGTTTAATTCTTACTAGTAAATCTAGAGTTTCAACATAACAGAACAACAAAAATAACAACAAATATGAACACTTTCTTAAACTAAAGAATTTGAGAGTATCTGTAACTATCCTATAATTGGTGAAAAAACCATTACGAAGGATCCTTTATAACAAAAATAATTAGGCTGGCCTACTAGTTTCCTTCAATGCAAATCATATGTCCCTTCATCCTTTATAAAATGAAAGTAAATTTGGTAATCTACATTCGTCTAGTCAGTGTGAAGGTAACGATATTTCACCTGTTGCATCATATTCATAATTGCGCTGCAGTTTGTTAGTTGTGTCATGTGTGGGTATCTATTTCTGTTAGTTTGCTACTTATGCTGATCTTGGAACTAACTACCATTATATTTAATGATTTCAATTGCACAGGTGTTCTCTTTGGCCTTCTGGTCTTTTTTTGTCTGAGTTCATACTGTCATGTCCAGAGCTATTCCGTAACAAGTCATGTCTTGAGGTATTGAAGGCATTTTCCAATTCTGTTTCTCAAAGAAACTACAAATACTATAAATTTAGGCAAAAAGATTATACATACTAATGAAATCTCTAAACTTCTGAACATATCGGAAAAAAGGTTTACTGCAATGGATCTTTTACACTAACACGTTATGTATATGTTTTTCCAGTCATTGCTTCCTGTGTGCAAAGAAATGCATGATATGCAGTTTTTTATCAAAGTGATCTGCATCTAATGAAGCCCAATTTAGTTTTGCACTATAATTTTTATCATTTTTTCTTTCTTGTTACAATAAAGCCGTAATAATGCTATTTTGCCTGCAAAGAAACTTTGTACATAGGCATATTTGTATAAATACAAAATGTTCTCTGTTTGATGTAATAAGCTAAATGGAAGATCATGTTAAATCATTGGCAAATTTGTATAACATGCCATGGCTCTTGTTAATTTGTATAATACGCATTATGATTCGCCGTGGCCTTTTATTATTGTGTTCGTCGACATGGTGAAACATGTATTATGCTTTGATGAGCTTTCAATAAAAAAATGCATCCATGTGCGAGCCCAAAAAAGATAAAGATACTTTTGGCAGATACGCACATGTATATGCTCTATGGTGAGCCATGTATGATCCATAGGTGGAAGTTCTCAGTTCTAATCAATGTAATCATTATGTGTTTTGCTGGTTCATTGCAGGTTGGTTCAGGGGTTGGTTTGGCTGGGGGTTTTCTTCCCCCCGGAAAAGCCTCTCAGGTATGCTGTTCAAAATTGATATCAGGATTTTGAAAACCGAGTCCTTTTTTTGGTTGAGATAAAGGGAAAACAGTTGACCTTTCTTGCTACACAAAAGCATTACTTATGATTCCTTGGAAATCTAAATTCTTCACTGCTCTTAAATGTATTTTTCTAATTTCACTCTCAATTATGTTTTGGTTTCCCTACCCTTAAGGGAGAAGGAAGAAAGAGGTGTAGGTTGAACCCGTAAAGTGTCTATTCCTGCTATATTATTTTTGTCTAAATCCATATACAACAACGACAAAGAGAACCTTTTAGCACATCACAGCTTTAAGGCATTGTCTACCATCTCAACCATTGTAGAATATGAAGAGAACTTCAAAACCCTTTCCGTGATTGCACAAACACTAAAGTGGGCAAAATTTTTATCTTCCGTAAAGATATTTTTTGCCCGGGCCAACAATTTGCTTCAGTTCACTTATAGGATGGATTTGATTGCAGGTGATTCTGAGTGATGGCGACCTTTCAACTTTGGATAACATGAAGGTTAATCTGAAGTTGAATGGGTTGGACACTACATCTGACATGTCGGAAACAACTACTCAAGATCAGAATTTGGTGAGTTCACAATAATAAATTTGTTACTTTCAATTAGTAGTATGGTTTGCTAGATAGTTCAAATAAGCTAGAACTGCATCAGAAATCATTCCAACAACTATCGCATAAGCCTCGGTTTTATTCTTAGGTGAAGTGCATATGCCTACCGTGGGAGTCTGCGCCAGAGCATGAACTCCGAGACCTAATGCCAGATATTATGTGAGTATCATTTTCTTGTGCACTTGAGTCTCTATTTATTCATTTCCTGTGCTACTCTATGGACTAATATACATTCCTTGAGGCTAAATGTGCTTTTCACTTTTCGTACAGTTTAGGCGCGGATGTGATTTATGATCCTCTCTGTATCCCGCACCTCATTCGAGTTCTTGCCATTCTTTTGAAATCACCAAAACCATCATCTACTATGAGATCTTGCAAGGAGATTATGGCAAAAAATGCAGGCTCAATCGCTTATATAGCATCTGTGATTCGCAATGTAGAGACGTTTAATTGCTTTCTTTCGCTGTCCGAGCAAGAAAATCTTATTGTTACAGACATAACTGAAAAGGTGAAGGTCTTCAATTTCCTTCCATACATGAAATCATACTCAAAACCAAATGTTCGATTGTTTGAAGTCTCAGATTCAGAGAAATTCTCATCTCTGTTTCACAATAACGCCCAGTAGAAGGTAGTAGGCGATGAAACTAGATGTAATAAATAGTAATTTGTAAGTTTTTTTCATGGGATTATGATTGCCCTCTTTGATATGGTTTCTTCTACTACTAATTTGTGTTGCTTTTCTGTCCGTCCGAAATCAGTTTTACTTTTGGTTGGGTGCTTGACCTTATAGTGTCCACAATAGAACAACTAAAATTTGACTGTCCTATGCAAAACGTGGGTAAAATCGTCCACGACAGCTCGTCCCATAGTGAGTGTCATTTTGTGGATTTTATATTGCAACTCAGCGAGTTGCCAGCTCGCACGCTAAATTTTATTCATATTTGGATTGTATGTTGACAAGTTGCACGACAGCTAGTGCCAAAATGATCTAGCCAAATGACAGTGCTGCAGTCACACAATGGTAGCATATGACGTTATGAAGTTCCTATGCATATGAACAAAAAGTCAGAGCCCAAGTATCACTGAGAATACAACAAATTGCCCAGCATGATTCTTGCAACACGCACAAACCCTTGCACTTCATAACGTACCATTAGTTTGTTTTCTTTCTATAAACAATATTGCTGCCTACCAGGTTTGAACCCGAGTCTTTTGCCTTGAGCTCAAACACTTTAACTTCCTCCATCTCAAACACTTTAACTTCCTCCATCAACGGCCTTCAATAGGTTTCTTTTGCTCAATTTCTGAAACTATAACGGGTCAGCTTCTGATCCTTAATTCATCACTCCATATGATAATTGCCTATGAAGAAATTGTGTGAATCTACAAAACAAGCTCTACAACCATAACTATTGGTTAAGCCAACACATGACAGTTTGTAATTAAAAAGAAAATCCACACAAACAAAGTGCAGTGTTTCTGTGCTCGTGTTGTGCATATGAGATTATTGAAAATTTGAAATCATATAAACACAATCACCGCTGTTGGATATTGATCACAAATGAAATTTAAATCTCTTCAGACAAAATGCTTTAACAAGAAATGGAAATGTTCAAAGGACTGTCATTTCACATCACAAAACATGATGTTATTGATTCTATCAATGCCAATATCGGATATGGGTTCTATTGGAAGCTCCTCCCCCTCCATTGGCGGAGCAAAGCAAGAAGGTTCTCTACTAAATTCATCTGTAGAAGAGAAATAGCATGACAAACGAAGAAACCAATAAAGAAACTAAAAAAACAAAAAGAGCAGAAGTTTAACCAAAATCTAAAATCAACAAAATCCATCCAATCTAAGAGCAAGGGAAGTTTTTCGAAGTGAAGTCTAAAGAAAAATCCTAATTTATATCGCGTGAAAGGTGAATTAAGCCTTACCATAGATCGTGTGCAAGGAAGATGGCGGAGGTGATGACATGAAGTTGAGGCCAAGGTAAAAGCCCATAGCTAATACAATTGTTAGCATAACATAAACTGGCAGTGCCAGCGCCCAATACCTGAAATTTTAAATGCAAATCAATGGATTTTAAAACGAACTTTTAAAAGAATAGACCAGATCCCGTTTAAGTTGAAGAGCTTAGTAGCACGACTAATTATACTGACCTGCTAGGATAGTAAGAGATCCCGATAGAGTGTAACCAAGGTTCAGGAACATATGCCCATACCAAGAAAATAACTGCTCAAATAATATGGAAATATATGTAAGAAATTTAGTCTCATTGATTTCAAGGCAAATACAAAAGGCCATAATAGATAGTGGCAAGACTTTGACTTGGTTAAAGACATGTTTAACATGTTAAAAGCCTTGTGAAAGTAGACAACGATCAAGCACAAGAAAAAGTGCATTACATGACAAAAAAATGTCATTCATACAATTAATTTATGCATGCTTGGTAAGTTCTGATATACAAGGATTACTATGACCACCAATGGTCGAGAAATTTTTAAATTCAGAAAGGTCGATTAACTGCCATAAAAATAAATTACTTTCCAGTGTAGCGAATACAGATTCGTCCTTTATGTATCCCACACCGTACAGAGAGATTTGAATGTAAGGGCTCATATACTATCAATAAGTAAACTATGCAAATTAAATATCTATAGATATTCAAGTCAACAACGTACACTATCATATTCTTCAACAAGTATATTCCCATTACTTTCTAATGTAATAGCCACAAGTCTAAAACTTCATTGGCAACTACATCCACAACAGAAACAAGTTCCCTCATAAAACTTTTTAGAATAGAAAAGTTGAGAGTGTCCAAATAGTATATTATCCCTTCCAAAATAAGTGTCTCATTTGACTATTTGCAATGATTAAGAATTCATATTTTAGTGTATGAATTTCCACATGTATGGCTCCTACGTGCCAACTACTCAAGATGTTATACTTGTAACTAACTTAAGAAGGAATGTTGTTGGCAGTCCAAGCATAATTGACGAACTAAACTAAAAATGAAAATACCAATTAGGAAAGCCGCACATTTATTTTAGGACAAAAGGAGTACAGGAATGATACGGAAAACCTGTAGCAACAACTGTCGTGATTGATCCTACAAATCCGTAAACTTCCGTAGGCTTTAAGCCATGCTCTCCTGAAACTCCAAACCCAGAAGCTATGTCATCTGGGTCTGGGAAGGACACAGTAGCCCTCCTCCTCTCCGAGAAACTGAGGATTCTTCTGGGACTACCAGAGGAAAGCCGTTCTTCCATGAATTGGTCTTTCGCCATCCAAATAGCACACCCAAGGAGCAACTTATTCAAAGCAAGAACATATAATCCCTGGAAGGTCACAATTGATGTAGAACTTACAACAAATTACATAGTACAAATGTTTTGCCAATATCCCAATCGATCACAAGTTTAAGCAATGCCTCTCTGGTAGCATGTTAAAAATGGAAAGTGCAGCTATCTACTCTTTCGGGATTAAATGAAAGTGAAACAAAGCAAGAAGTAAATCCAGGAAAAGTTGAAGATAAAGTCACATTACCATCAAACAATAAGAACCAACAGATATAAAAGAAAGTAAGAAATAAAGCTCTATGAGCATATGTTTAGCAACCTGAATCAGAGGCACATTCTTTTTCTGCTGGTTTCTTCTTTCAATCCAACACAAAGACTCCCCATAAATTACAAAGAGGGTTTGTGCGCTTCCCAAAATCACATGTTATTGGTATTTAATTCCCTTAATTTATACCTCAAGACTCCCGTGACCCAAAGTCAATGTCAAACATTTTTACCAACAAGCTTGCATTTAACCGTCCAACGCCTAACAATAATCCTATAAAAAGAAAAATAACACTCCCTCTGTCCCAAAATAAGGGTAACATTTGATTATTTGCAAAAATTAAAGATGTCAACTTTTATGCCTGACTTTCTACCATTTGCCATCATGTACCAACGTGTTTCCATTTTGGACACAATTGGTAATCCACTACTAATTTACTCGCTAAAATCGAAATGAGACACTTATTATGAGACATAGGTAAAAATGAATTATCCAGATGACCCACTTAAATTATTACAACATGCTTGAGGATTCCGATCATTAGCTGCTGAATCAATACCATAAACATTCAGTTCTAAGATTATTAAGCAATAATTACTAATTATGAGGCTAATGCACCTTAATAACTAAACCACAGGAGCATAAACAATCAATACTAAAACCTAATACATCAAGAATCAATCAATAGACATTTTATCAGTACAAACACAAAATCAAATATTTTTGGAAACCCAATTCCCAGCAACGGATCTAGCGTGTAAGAAAGTATTGAAAAATTCATTACCAAAACCTATATACAAAAA
>JAYMSY010000323.1:0-12877 GCA_036897685.1 Monsonia emarginata | reverse complement strand
ACAAAACGACGTAATTTTAATTAGTCACTTAAAATATTTAATACAAAACTACGTCATTTTTTAACTTTTCAAAACGACGTAGTTTTGTATTTAATATATTAAGTGATTTATTAAAATTACGTTATTTTGTGCACCTTACTAACATAAACTTCTTATGTCCCTCAAACGATATCCATTTTTCTCTATAAATATTATATACTATAACTAAAACAACTCACGGGGCTCGTTAAAAATAGCAGAACAAGCAGTTTATACATACCCAGCTCGCCAAATGCGACTCAGTTCTTCACGGCAAAAACTGCAAGGCTGGTTGTTCCTGTTTTTTGATGGATTAGCCACTGAACCGTAGCTTTACAGATAATGATCCATATATACTCTCTTCATTACCTAATTCTGTAATTAACGCGCTCACGCGGAACACACATACAATACCATTCTCGTATAACAGAAGAAGAGTCATGGTAAATTTACAATGAAACGATACCTGATGCAAAATCTGTTAATCACATCACGACTCAGACAATATAAGACGTCATTTCCTTATCTCTAGGTGTGTACATGAAATACGTAAGGTTTCTGACTTTCTGTTATGAAAATGCAAATCAGAATATCAGATGACTTTCTAACAAACCGAATGATTGATTTCATATGTAGTAGAAGTTCAAGCTTGTCAAGCCTAGGTTCTCGTACAAGTTTAATTCTTTCCCTAAAGAACGCTAGAATTTGGTAGCTGGATAAGTGGTCCAAAATGGAAGCACCTATTGTCATCTATCTCGCAAGACCTTTGCGTCTAATCCCATAATCTACAATATACAAAATTCTACACACATTTCTTAACTTATATCGTTCTCTGTAATTTATCGGGGTATTAAATAACTTTATAATGTAATATTGATTGAGGGTTTACGGTGAAATAGATGAACGTATTCTTACTAAGGATTGCGCTGCTGAAATAAGTACTTGTTTCAGCATGGTAACTAAAAATTGCCTACTCTTCTTCATCCAAGAAAGCAGTTCGAGAAACTCTGCAGATTGAAAATATGGCAATGCGGTTATCATACTAATCATGCCAATTCCCCTCAGATCCTACTTTTAACAAAATAAGAAATGAATGCTTTTTAGGCTTCTTACCCAAAACAAGCCTTAGTTGGAGATAACCCGCATCCGCCTTGAATCTGGAATACATGACTTTTACCGAAAACTCTGGAAGCAAAAGAAATTGAACAAGTAGAAATAATCACAAGAAATGTTCCTTTCACGTTTCATCCAAACTGCTCAGGCAATGATGTTATCCTGACCAGTCCTTGTCCATGAGGTCCCCAAATAAAAAAACTATCCCAACTGAAGCAATTTGATTGATTCCAATTTCCAGGAAAACAGTTACCAGTCAAGAAAAATATAAGAAAAGAGAAGAATTTACTACTTACAAGTATATATTTGTTATATCACTTACCAGATTCATAACTCAATTTTGGGGACAGACCACGTAGTGCATATTTGGCATAGGCCAGCAACCTGACTCGTTGTGGGGCACCCAGCTTGCTAACTGTAGACCTTAGCAGTCCGCTAGAAAGAAGAAATGTGATTAGAAAGACAGGGAAGCGTCATCTTTCCGGCATACATAGCACAAAAAAACAAACCTCTTCTTACTCTGTGCGCAATATGGCAAGAAAGTCAGGTGGAAGTGATTCCATGAATGAAGATATATCCTCCATCTTCAGAGTTTTCAACTCCTCCTTCAAATTCGTTTTCTCTTCAACGGGCATCTCCCCACCAAGAGCTGACTTACTGTTAATCACAACATGAAATGTTCAATTAAAATGAATTAAACGTATCTATCAAGGAATATATAATAATCCCCATAACTTTTTTTGATGTTCTATATCTAGCAGATCATGCCTCTCCCTTTTCCTCAACGTTTATTGGAAATGTCATTCATGCTCTGATCAGTTCGCTGTGCAGATAGCAATAGTATATGATTCTCCAAGTTTTACTTTCAGTAGGGTTTATGATTGTCGGGTTGGGAGTTTCTGAGTCCGAAAATTGCAGGCATAATGTTTTTCTCCAGACAACAATTTACAGCAGACCAGGATATCTATTTAATTTGCCTAAAATGAAACAGCAAGACAAGTACCTGTCAATTGTTCTCCCAGTAAATATAAGGGGGAAGTACTTGGAGTACTTCCCAACGCCAAATTTTTCACCTAGATGCTGAATTTTATCTGAATCCAGATAAATCAAAGCCTTCCAAAGTTCACAATAGTCCACCCTAAATTCCTCATCCAACTGCCTGTAGATTCCATGATCTAAGAGAACTGAAAAATTTATTCATAGAAGACATCGTAAGCTGTTATGTATGTCACTGGAAGTTCATTACTCATAAGATTTAACACTTTGAAACAATAATGATTAGCATCGGATAATACGATTACATACCCAACGAAAAGCCATTCCGACCACCAGGAGAAACTAGTATATTGCCAGGGTGTGGATCTCCATGCAGAAAACCATGGATGAATATCATTTCAGCAAATACTTCCAACAATGCTTCTGCAACCTACAGTAGAACAGACAAAATATAACCAAATGGGATAAGTAGTAGCATTACAGTAGAGGATAACTGTAGGAGGGTGGGGAGATTTCACAATTATGAGGATAGAAAAACAAAAAAAAAAATCTTTAAATACTGTAAATGATCGAACACAAGGTTATGAGGATAGACAAATTTTAGGTGATTGAGACAAAACCTCACCAGTAGACTAACAAAATTCATAAAGAAGAATATACGATATTGTCAAGCCAAAAACGAACCTTTATTGGTTTTATTCCTGTTTCCTTCAGAAAATCCACATCGTCAACCTGAAAGCTAATTAACAGCCTCTTAACTGCACATATAAAAAAAGTCAACAGTACAAATTGAACCACATACAAGTGAAACCTATGCATGCATGTCTAATATTATCAAGGATTCAAATAAACTTCCTGAACTAATTTTCAGGACATCATGGCATAAATAATGTATTGGATAGAATATTTTCTTCCTTTTGCCAAATAGATACTTGACTGCTTGAAATGTTTGTCGTGAGTGTAACTGTAACCCAAGGTTATTTTGCATGCTTAATTCTGAAATTTTCTCAATATCCATTCAAAATTTTGGACAATAAAATAATCATTTGCCTAAAGTGCTTTTTTCTTTGTTCTCCAGTTCTCTCAGAAAATAGCAATCAGAATCAATTTTAAGTCGAAAGAATCATTTATAAATGCTATTGCCACCAACCAATGAAACTGGATTAAGGGAATGTCTCACCTTGTGACCTGGACAGAATTCCATAGTCAGAACCTGGCTAGTTGTCAAATCCTGTAGACATTCCAACGTATTAAGCTTATCATGATAGTACTTTCCATAGATAGCTTCAAAAATAGAAATACATTTATTGAAAAATCAAAATAATCTGATAGACAGACAATTAATCAATGATTAAGCTACCATACCCAGAATACTTGAGGAACCTTGACGTTTCTGTTGTTTTCAAAGTTTTTGGCTGTTCTCTCACAATTTCTTGCCTCCCGAATGAAATCTGTACCGGAGAACAGAACGTATTTCAACAATGCAGAATAACGACTCCGAACACATTTTCTATTACTAGTAACAATTATGAACTTCCACAGCAACAAGCTCAAGGGATGGTGTGAAGCTGGGAGAGGATAGGACCTAATATGGATGGATAGAGTACAAATATTTTGTATAAAAATGTCAGAAAAACAATCTAAAATGGATGACAATTACATGCTCTGGAACACGAAAGTAACATGCAAACATATCCTGCCTCCACGCCAGATATTTGACAGTTAATGATTTATTGAAGTGTTTAATCCAATAAGTACTGTTTAAAGGACATTAAAGTTTCATGAAATAATTGGAATTCCAAGAGAAGGGGGAGTATCAATTTTGAGCCAAATTTAAAATCGTCCAATGGAACAATTTAAGATCTGCTATTCAGCAGGTGTATATCCCATAACTTTATTCCACTTCTTGGGACAAACTTTTCTTAAGCCAAAGTCCATAAACCTTATTGGACAGAAACGGAGAAACCCATCATTGAAATCTTGTGTTCCTAACTTATTGTATACACCAGTATGTATAACAAGGAGGGTACTTTGGGTTCTTATACATATCATCAATGTAGCAGAGCTGGTTCAAGCAATTGTTCTACATCCAACAAAAGGTGTTTTCTTTTAGACTGTCGATATTCAAAAGAAACTGTAATAAATCCATAGCTACACATAATTTAATTCAACCCATAGTCCATAGTTGCTTTCAAACCGGAAAAAAAACATATTTATTGAACAGAATGCTAAGAACCACTGATGAGGTGATTAGAAAAAACATGCGCATACGGAAACTATAATTTCAAAGGAAGGATAGAATCTGAAGATCAGAAACAAACTGCATCATATTACTCACCAAGTTCCAAGGAAATAGCCCCGGCAAACTCTGTTACAAGCCAGTTAAACCTGTATTCAGGGAAAAACTGTAGAGAGAAATAAGGAAAGATTTGGTCTATAACCAGGAGCTCATAAGCCAAAAATTATTTCATTCCTTCCAAGTAACAAAAAAAGCACCCCAGGCATTGATGGCACCAAGGTAAGCACAACACTCCATTAATTAAAAAGCAGAAACTCGAGAGCTACGTAATAGTGGATCCCATATATGGCAAAGAGTAAGGCTTTACTACACATAAAAAGATCCCTTATATTGTTTGACCTCAAACGAATCACAAATAAGAAAATAGCAACCTTCTATTTTATGTGAATGTCCAATTTGTTGGATTTGAAAATAGCACGCACAATTGCATAACAACAACAACAAAAATTATATAGAAAGAACAACTGTATCAAATAGTTCGAACATGAATCAAGAATAAAAGTTTGTACACACCCATTCAACAGATTCTGAAAGGAAAGACATGGTTGTTGTGTCTAGCTTCATCTGACTGATCAGCCCGGGATACTGTACCTTTTTTATAAAAAAAATAATAATCAGGTACAAAGAGATTCGAAGTTCTAAAGAGCAGAAACAAACAAACAAAGGGGGAAAGAAAACTGTCGCTTCGATACAGCCAATCAACAGCTATAGAATAAAATGAATCAAAGCCCATAGGAATCATCCCCATCATTTCCATTGAAAATAAGTAATGATGCTTAACCACCAACCACAGCCATGTCCTAGAAGGGAATTCACGACAGACCTTTTATATCCGCAATATAACCATTTGTGAGAAGAAAACGTTGATTATTGCAGTACAGAAAATGCATCAGTTTGGCTCTCAAAAGCTGATATAAAAGACTACTAGAAAATAAAGACTTCCAGATCATTGTTTTATTATCAAAAAGTGTAGAACAGAAGAAGTAAAAATAAAGTTGAACATTTTTTGTGAATACTTAATTTCTCCTGCGACCATGTTGACATTTTTTTAGCAGAATGACTATATACATTAACCAAAATACATGGGAAAACAACTTGAAAAGGGAATAAAACACAAATTTTGGATTTAACAACATCAGAAAGAGAATATGAACCGATTGAATATACAGAATAAGTTACTTTACTCAGCATATAAAGACAGGAACAAAAACATGATGGGTCAGTCCAATAATACTCTGCAAACCAACCTTAATTGCCACTTCTTGATGATCTTTCAACATAGCATGGTGTACTTGAGCAATAGAAGCAGCAGCTATTGGTTGTTCATCAAATGACAAAAATCTGAACAAAAATCATGTAAATAGATCCCTAAGTCAGAGAGGAGAGACATAAGCTGGATGGGTTGGGAGGCAAGAAGGGCCAGCCTTTCAAGCACAAGACCATCACTTATAATTATGTACATGACAAATAAGTTGATGAAATGTGAGTGAAAACTATGAATCTGGATGTGGCATGTGCAGTGCATGCCATGAAAAAGAAGTAGAAGAGAAGAACAAACGAAAAAAGGGAAAAGGGTAAGGAAATTATCTACCGATGTAAGATTACTTGCACAAATGAACAGCAAGAATGGCCTTAAGGCTAATAAGCCAAAGGTGAGCCCAGTTTGCCATTGTGAAGAGACAAAAAGGTTACATATGATAATGTTACAAACACGCATATAAATCTTGATTGTCCAACCTCTATATGATGGGTGAACAAAGACTAGAATGCTGTTCAACAAATGTCCAGGTGAATCCAATTTCATTTATAAAATTTTATGACATCATATGAAGAACAGAAGTAAAAACCGATTAACTATAACTAGGCCCTAACAACACAAACATAAGGTATCCAAAATCATTCAATATTGTGCCTATTGCTTATCATGTAAAACCATAATATAGGCATGGTCATAAAAAGCATGAAAATGATTCGCTCAGACAAAAGAAATGAAAAGAGTTGATTGACAAACTTACAATTCAGAGAAATCTTTCCCCAAATTGCTGATTAAAGCTTCTTTGATAGCTTTGAAATGATAAGGAACTGCCTGAGACATAAATGAACACCACAAATTAGCATGAGAATCAATCGCATAAAACCGTGCATACATTAAATATGATAGCTGAACAAGAGCAAAAAGTGAGTAAATTCAACACCTGATCCTGTAACGAAGAAAGGGTTGATGAGTATTCTTTTGGAACTTGCCGCAAGGCTGCAACAAACTGACCGGCTTTCACATAGAACCCTTTATTCGCTTCACACAACTTCAAAATTCTCTGAGCTGATCTTACATGAACCTAAGCACCACAATAGCATACTCATCTCATCTCATCACCCATAATTAGAGCATATTCTAGCTGTACATGAACCTAAGCCCCCAAAACCTAAGATTTGACCTTAGTCTTCACAACTGAAACAATGTGACCATACCATTTAACCAATTAACAAATTCTACAACAATTTTTCTACAGTTTCTCAGAAACCAAACACATCTCTAACTGAAAACAAATGATCAATTAGACAGTTTAGCAAAAAAAAACAGTAGACACTATACTTGTACATTAACCTAAGCCCCCAAAACCCAGGATTTGACCTAGCTCATCCCAACTGAAACAGTGTGACCATACATTCGGACCAATTAACAACTTCTACCACAATTTTTCTAACAGATCTCGGGCTGAAAACAAACAATAAATTGAATGGTGAAGTAACAAACAGCACAAATAATAGTCTTACATTAATCTAAGCTCCAAAACGAAGGATTTGACCTAGGTCTTCGCAACAGAAACAGTGTGATTGCTACATGCAATTTGACGATTTAACAACTTCTACAACGATTTTTACACACTTTCTCAGAAACCAAACATATCTCAAACCGAAAAAAAAGAAACAAACAATCAGACGATGACGAAACAAACAGTACACAGACCTCAGACAATTTGCGGCGGTACTCATCGGAGTTCCCTGGAATACCGCGCAAAGAAATCTTGTAGTCCACGACTGTAACAGCAATCTGCACAGAACAGGCAATAAGAGAACAATATTCAAATTGAAACCAGTAAAGCAAAGAAGTGAAGGTGGCGGGAGAAGAATCGGACAGTGGAGACAGCTCGAGACGAGCGAATGATGCCATGGATCCCAGCCCTAAGTTTCTCGGGAAAACTGGAGGGAGAATCGCGGGAAAATGAGAGAAAATCGGGGTTCGTAGCTTGGAAGCTGAGACCGGAGGCTGCGATGAAGCAGAGAGTGGTCGTCGCCTTCCCGGGAAACCTGAAAGTTCTATACCGTTGTAACATTTTTTTTTTGTTTTGTTCGGGAAGAGACTGAATGAGAGACAGAGAGAGGACCAAGAAGCTGAACCGAAACGGCGTCGTAAAGACTCGTGACTCCCTATTTTGTCGTGGGTTGGTCTCAAATTCTTTTTATACCACGTGAAATAAGTCTTGTCTATGTTATTGTTTGGTGTTAGTTGTTATCACTAAAATTACTAGTTTTTAAAGTATTTAAAAAGATGTTTTAAGTAGCTTGTTATCTATTTTTATTGTTCTATGTTCCTCTTATATTATAATTTTAGTTGTTATTACTAAAATGACTAGTTTTTAAAGTATTTACAAAGACGTTTCAAGTAGCTTGTTGTCTATTCTCACCGTTCTATCTTCCTCTTGTATTATGATTGTTAGTTGTTATCACTAAAATGACTATTTTTTAAAGTACTTACAAAGACGTTTCAAGTAGCTTGTTGTCCGTGCGACTATAACAACATGCATGACTTGTGTCATTGTAGTCAAGTCATTTCAAACAATAGATATTAGTTCGTAAAACATATAAATGGAAAGACTCACGTGAGTTCAAAATGTCCAAGAGCTCATTTGTTTTTAGTTGTTACTATTAAAATGACTAGTTTTTAACGTACTTGAACTTTTTGCTCAAGATTCATGCACTTTATATAGACAACAAAATTCTTTGGTCAAAGATAAATATACTTCATAAACAACATACCTCTTTGCTCAAGTTATATGCATTTTACAGACAATACAAGTGCGACTATTATAACTTTCTTGGCGTGTATCCTTGTAATCAAATTATTTCAAATAATAGACATTGGTTCATCAAACACATAAATGGAAAAAACGCATGAGTTTGAAATATCCATGAGCTCAAGCGTTGTTAGCTGTTACTACTAAAATGAATAATCTTTAAAGTATTTTGAACATTTGCTCAAGATTCATACACTTTATATAAACTACGAGTGTATTTGTTCTTCTTAAGATTAAGAGTTCTGAATCTGATTGCATATCTTAATCATTTAGATTTGTATCTTAATCTTAATCATTAAGAGATATTTAGCGGTAACAAGTGACTCAAGACTTGTGTTCTTGTAATCAAGTTATTCCTAACAATAGGCATTGATTTGTCAAACGTATAAATGAGAAGGGAAAAAAAATGTGGCTATTTTGCACCTTTCCATGTCATTGCCCTATGGGGCCACAAAATACAAAAACCATTTGGAGCGTATGAAATGTGTTTCAACTTTGACCTAGTGTTCCAACTTTGACCTAATGATCATGGTAGTCTAACCACAATCTCTTGATCGAGAGTTCGAGTCTCAATAGTTGCTTAAGGATACGGCTGAGATGTTTCTTAGCGTATATTTCTGGGTTACACAAATTAGAAAGGTCCAGAACATGAAATCCTGATTTCCACAACCAGACAGATCCTTGAGCAACTGTGTTTCACACAATCATAGACTATAGGATTCACGTATTTAACACATCTCCTGAAGAAAATTCTCGCACTTTGGCACCAAACCGGAAGCACCTTCCCAGAGCCCACCATTTCAGAGCAAATAAAAGACGATTACATCAACGAGACCACAAGCTACCCAGAAATAAGCAGATCCATGACCCAGAAAGACCTCAGAAATGCAACCAGAGAAGGAAAGAGTAGAGATTGTACTCTATTTTAGGTGTTTGGTTGTCGAGAAAGCAGAGGCAAACTAACCCACCCACCAAAAACACAAATCTGAGAAAATAATGAGCTCAGCACAACACCACTGATTTCTATTGGAGATTTCAAACACAGGCATCACAATTCTAATGATCGCTTATTCAAGCTTCTGTAGTAAGCCTAAGTTGCGCGTAAACTAGATGGAAGAAAAGAGAATAAGAACATACTTCAAAGAGAAACATGCAGAACGGGAAATAAATCACTCAAACATGACTATTCCGGGAATAAAGTCAATCAGAATCGAGCAGTTGCTAACAATAATGTCACCCGAAATGGGCTGAAAATGACACCCACAGCATCCCCAGAATAGAAATTCCGCGATACCCCTTTATTTCTTTTCAATTGTGCTTCAGAATCATCGGAATAGCCTTTCCCAATCTTAAATTCTCATGCCCCGTACGTCCAGCCTGCAAACAAGAGCAAGAATGTTAAGTCAATCTGATATTCCATTAGGGTTCGGAGTAAAAATCAACGGAGGCCCGCAAAAAACAATACAGGCTTCCAAAATAGAGCACTTCATTTGAGAAACATTCCTACTACAAGATGAAGCATTTGCCTTTTTTTCGTTCGCATCTCCAAAATGCAAGAAAGAAGTTTCAAATGTAAAGGCATTTCTAAACCGAAACGTACTTCTAAGGAGTTCTCCTGTAATTATCTACCATTTTTGTTTGTGGTTATCAGGTTAAAAAAAACAAAGCAAAGTAGCACAAGCTTTTGACAAATTGAGATGATGATTGATCATTTTCAGTACAAATCAATGTTTCTAGCATGTGGTTCTCGAAAGCCGTACAAGAAAATACGTACCATCATTTCTAGCAAGAAAGCTTGGATTTCAGCTCCTCTGCCACAGCATCAATAAACTCAAAGGTGTTCAGGTACTGATCCCTGCTAAGCCTGCATCACACACAGGATGAACATTATTATTATACATTTACATAGGTAAAATAGCTATTGTACAGACCAATTATATATTATATAACCAGAAAATGTCAAACTTACTTTGACCCGTGGATAATGAGAGCAAGATCCTTTGTCATCTTTCCAGACTCAACAGTTCCAATGCATGCAGCTTCTAGTTTCTCGGTGAATTCCAAGAGTTTAGCATTGTTATCCAACTTTGCCCTGTAAATGAGAAGCATTTCAAGTTATGGCAGCACAGTACATAATATTAAAGCTGAAATATGGGAGGAAAGGAGAATTTGTAGGACTCAAGCCCTACTATTAACAGAAGTATCAGGACATGCCTGTGTGCAAGTCCTCGTGACCAAGCGAATATAGAGGCAATACTGTTTGTGCTGGTTTCACCTCCCTTCTGGTGAACCCTGTAATGACGTGTAACCGTACCGTGTGCTGCTTCAGCTTCTATGGTTTTGCCATCAGGGCAGACCTGAACCCAACCACATTGCATTAGTCCAATGACGAGGGAGTATCAAACATGCAAGAAACTTTTTATACAAAAGATGTGATACTATTATAGATATAGTACGTACCAGTACAGATGTCATCAACCCAAGAGATCCGAACCCTAAACCATGTAATAAGAAGATAGTGATCAAACGAAGAACACAAGTACATGGCATGTAAAAACTATCGAAAACACATAGGCTCAACAATTATTTGCACGAACCTTGGGCCAAGAAATCACTCTGTACATCTCCGTCGTAGTTTTTGCATGCCCATACATAACCTCCATCGCTCTTGAGAGCATAAGCTACCATATCATCAATGAGCCGGTGCTCGTACCTTCAAATTCAACCATGCAACTTATGTATTATAACAAATAATCAATGCATGCCATAAATCTTAGGAAAATTAAATTATTCAGCCACTTACCATATTCCAGCAGCTTCGAACTTTGATTTCCAGCTTGCCTCATACACCTCCTGAAATATGTCCTTGAATCTTCAGGCATAACCAAATTTAATTATACAAGGAATACAAAGCAAGTTGCCACGACAATATCAACAATATATTATGAATTGATGGGAGTACACAAATAAAATAAAAGGCTAGTCGAGCAAGCTGCATACCTTCCATCATACTTCTTGAGGATAGTGTTTTTGGTGCTAAGATAAAGTGGCCACTTCTTCTCATAAGCAGTGGTCATGGAAGCATCAGCAAAAGCTCGAATCGACTGCAAATATTAATCACAAACAAAAAAGTTAAAAATTGATGCCCTGCAGCAATTTGAGACTCAAACAATTCACCAAAGATTTTGCTGAATCAAACCTCATCAGTGTTGTACATGGACAATGCCACTCCCCCAGCACCCTTGAAGTCGTAAACCTCATATTCTGTAGCCTCTGCTCCACCTTCTGGCACTGCAAGGAATTTTTAACAGCTATTCTCAGAAGCCATCAAACTTGAGTAACAAAAGAAACAACTTATTCATCATGTCGAGCTATAATGCATTAAAATGCAAGCATAGAATATTTTCTTACCAAACACCATTTTGAGTTTCCCAGGTCCCTTAATAACAGCATCAGTTGCCCGATATTGATCACCAAAAGCATGCCTTCCAATGCATATTGGAATTGTCCAGCCTGCCAATACCAATGATCAATATACATTTGCTCCATCACACTGAAGGTATGGAGTCGGGATGCGAGAAAATAAAATAAAATACCTGGAATTAGTCTGGGAACATTTTTGCAAATGATAGGTTCTCTGAATACAGTGCCTGGGGAGAACGGAAAAGAAAAGTTAAGAAATGTATATTTTGGCAAGAAACAATGAAAGACCTGAATTGGATGAGTAACTAACCATTCAAAATATTCCTAATTGTCCCATTTGGACTCCTCCACATCTGCTTCAACCCAAATTCCTTAACACGAGCTTCATCTACAGGCACCAACAGTTAAATATCAAGAAATTATCCTTATTCAGATTTAATTGAGACATGCAAAATGAATTTCTAGTCGAATCCAGTAACGCATACCTGGAGTAATAGTGGCGCACTTAATTGCCACATTATACCTAGAACAAGAACCAACCATTAGTACTCAGTAAGAATAAGAACTTGCGAGAAAGAACAAACTATTTCCAACTAAATGAACATTGCTTTTTCTCAATGACAAGACACATACTTCAGTGTAGCTTCGGCACTTTCAACGGTAACTTTGTCATCAGTGGCATCACGATTTGGCAAGCCAAGATCGAAGTATTTAATGTCCAAATCGACGAAGGGGAAAATGAGCTGCAGCCAACGAAGCAACAGTAAGTATGACACAAACTATAATTCTCTCCGTCACAAAACAAGTGTCCCATTTGTCTATTCGCAGAGATTACGAATTCAAATTTCAGTGCTTAAAATTCCACCATTACCCCCATCAGCTTCCATATTCCCACTATTGAAATTGTTATAATTAAGATATGAAAGAATATTAATTACTCTTCGTACGACTA
>JAYMSY010000322.1:0-12893 GCA_036897685.1 Monsonia emarginata | reverse complement strand
CTCTTGGTGGTAAGCTTCTCTCCTCTTAAATCTTGGATTGCTTATTCGTGTGTTTGGTTGGTGAGAAAATGCTGGTGATGGAGAGGAAGTTGTCAGTTTTTGTTTTGTTTCTAAGCCGAACTGCATTATTGTATCTTGTATTTTAAGCTTTGTTGTGCATATACGAAATGTTGAGCCAGTCTGAATTTGTGATAGGTCATTGGTGTTTGTTTTGTCTATGATTGATTGTCTTTTTCTTAGGGGTCGCTCAAGCTGGTAGCAGTTAAAATTTCGTAGTTTCATTCTTTTTTTTCTCTCGTAGTAGTATGATTATAATGTCAGTTTTTGGTGAATCTTGTAAAGCATATTACTAGATACTACCATAATCAGTGTCCCATTTCAAAGAATAGTTGTCTAAATTAAGTGTCCCATTTCTATTTTCGGCAGTAAAGTAGTGAAGATTACCAGTTACATCCCTCAATTAGCTAGTTAAAATAGTTTAAACGGAGACGTGTTGACACATGGGGGCAAATAGTGGAAAGTTAATGACAAAAATTGGAATCCTTAATTTTTACAAATTGTCAAATGGGACACTTAATTTCCGACAGAGGGAGTACAGGTTAATGTCAACTTATTTTTTCCCTGTTTCAATTTGTGATACTTCAATTGATATTCTTTTGGATAATGTTGCGAGGATGGGTAATATATGCTTTTTATACCAATGTTTTGTTCACACCAGAGAATTTGGAGGTTTTCAAAAAAAAAATCACTTAACATGAATGTTTGTTGACATTAACCAAGCTAGGATTTTGAAGCTAATGAAGGATTATTGCTCTTTTGGTCGGACTAGGTTACAATTTAATATCTTTTTTTTCATTTTTTCTTGCAGATGAATCTACTTCTGGAAATCCATCCAAAAGCTCTAGGATTTATGGTGTGGTTGGAACGATTAGATTGCTTGCAGGTATTTTCTTGCAACTAATCACCAAATCCTTTTGGCTCAAGGGAAGGGTCTTCGAGTTCACTTGATAATGTGCTGTGGGGATTTAAGCTTTAGAAACTTCATGTCTACACTAATTGATCACTAAGGCAGTGCACGCCAAATTTGTCACTTTCTTGTTGGTATGGTTATGCCGACTAGGATTCTATTGGCGCTCGTATGTCACATTCTGCAGATAATGTAACTTATTCCTAAGCTGCTCCACTCTCTAGGAGGATCATGATAAACATTGCATAACAAGCTCATTTTCATGTGCACCTTTTGATTTGAATAGTTTTTTTTCTCAAGTACTTATGCTTATTTTGGTACAGGGACATATGTACTTGTAATAACTTCACGTAAGGAAGTTGGGAACTTTCTTGGTTTCCCTGTTTATCGAGTAATGTCTATGAAGTTTCTTTCCTGCAATCAGGCTCTAAGGCTTTCCACATCTCAAGAAGTAAGATTTACTTATTTTATTGATAGAAGTTTATGTTATTGTTAGCATTTCTTTTAATAAATAAAAAATTGATATTTATTATTTCTTTGGTTTAGAAAAAAGATGAGGCTCACTTCAGGACTTTGTTAAGCACAGTGGAATCGACCCCAGGGTTGTACTATTCGTATGAAACAGATATAACTTTGAAGTATATTCTCTACCTTGCATCTTTCTGGATATGTAAATTGGCACTACTAGCAGAATGAACTGTTGTCTACTCTTATATTATATTTAGATTATATAAAGTACTTTTTACTGAGATGCATATGATTATGCCTATCAGCTTACAGAGAAGATGTAAGTTAGCAGAAGGCTGGACGAGGAAACAAATTTGGAAGCAGGTTGGTTTGATGAATCACATTGGTAACTCATTGTTAAAATACCCTATTTCAAATTAGATGAGTCAAGGCCAAATATCTCCTTTTATTTTGGAGACAACCTTGCTAATGAGAGAAATGAATAGACTTGCTCTTTTTGAACAACCTCAATGATGCAATTTTATTTATTCTATCATGTCATTCCAAAAGGGCCCCTGCTCCAATTCCAAACAATAAATAATTTACACAATTTGAGTAAAGAATGAAAAAGGCTTTCTGAATTCTTGAGTCTTTCACTACATTTTTTTTATTCCAAATCCTCTCAAATGCGTTTTGCTTAATGCATGATCTTTTTGTTGTTTATGCCTCTAAATATTGGGTCTCTGATTTTGCGTCTGAATTTCAGGCTGACCCTCGATTTGTTTGGAACAGATATCTTTTGGAGGAGCTTATCGAACATAAGGTTTCGTCTTTATTTTGTTTAGATAAGCATTTCTTTTGTTCTCACTTTGGTAGTGCTTTTCTTGGTTTTTAAAGTCGAAACATCTTTAAACTTGCTCTGAGGAGAGTTTCAAGAAGTTCACAAATGTAACATGAACTAATCAACTCATTGACTGTAAATACTAAGACAATTTATTTTTCTGGATTTTTTGGTGGCAGGTTGATGGCTTCATAATTCCTCTTGTACAAGGGAATATCCTTTTGCATTTTTTTTGCCTTATGCTTTAAGCTGACATTTGTGTACATTCAAGGGAAATGAATCCACGGAAGTAAATTTGGAGAAATTATAATATGTTTTCATTTAACCACAAAGTAAGTTTCCAGACCGCTTTGCTAAAGCTGAAAGACTCGCCTGCAACAATTACATTAGTCTCACGTAGGTGTACACGGCGCCTAGGTATGATGTTTTAGACAATTGATTTTATAGTTGTTGATATGGTCACATGGAAGCAGTTTAGAATATCTGGCTAAGATATGGTAGCATGTGTTCTAGGGACGAGGATGTGGAGACGAGGAGCTAACCTTGAAGGAGATACTGCCAATTTTGTTGAAACTGAGCAACTGCTGGAGTTTGAAGGTTTTAGGTCATCATTACTCCAGGTAATTTATCACATTTAGTATGGATTCTGCACATAATTGCATGCTACAGTTTGAAGTTTGTTTAATTTACTCCCCGAATATGGTCAATTGTTCCGGCTGCATTTGAATTCCTCTTCAGATCTCTAAACATGAATTTATATTATTTGAGGATGAAACTTCTGACAATCTTATTATTTGGTCAAATTGGGTAAATATATATCAAAAGGAATGAAATAGAGTATGGTGACTAAGAGATGTTACAGGTCCTGGTTTCTGGCATTAATAGTGACTGTAGTCATCGGCCAAAATGGAGGTCTAGATTGATTGGTGATTTAGGCAATGGTTTCTGGTGAAGTGGCAAAATAGTGGTGCTGCGGCCTTGGCAATGATTGGTGGTAACAATGATGTTGGTGTTAGAAGAGTTAGGGTTGTGTATTCTGTAAGTCCCCAACCAGGCATATTCTACATTTAGCACTGAATTATATGGAAGCTCCTTTATTTCTGATTATGTATTAACTAAATAGTTTCAAAAAACTGGTGAAAACATTTAAAGTTTTAAGCAAAATGATGAAATTTTTTATTTTCAATTTCGCACTAATTAAGATAGTAAACAGCCTTTGATCGAGTTACCAGTTAATAAAAACTCTGTTGTGGCCCTGTTGATGAACTCAAGGACAACTGTAACAGTCAATTGTTTCTGTCTGCACATGTTTCTTGGAACAACGATTTTATGCATGCATGAACTAGTTTATCCATATGAATTCATTTAATATATGATTTTTGAATTGCATACTACATGAAGACACAAATTGCTCATCTGTATTGTACATTCTTTTTATATATCTAATTTTGTTGTTCTGTTGAACACAACTGGTTCTTATTTACTACCCCTTTACTAGTTATTACAGCTTCAGTTAGGCATATAGAGAATAATCCAAATCTGTTTCTCAGATTCGAGGGTCAATTCCACTTCTTTGGGAGCAGATTGTTGATTTGAGTTACAAACCACAACTTAGAGTTATTGAACATGAGGAAAATGTATGTTCTCATTCCAAGTTGTAGTTGTTTTTTCTTTTATGATTCTAGTTGTGTGCTGATTACATTTTTTATATGGTCCTTTGCCTAGCCAAAAGTTGTGGAGCGTCATTTTCATGATATCCAACAAAGATATGGAGATATTTTAGCAGTTGACCTCACTGATAAAGTAAGGATTTCTTTCTCTTTGGCTTTATAGCATAAATCCAGCACATGTTTTCTATTTTTTTTTCAGGAAACATCATAAGGAACTGTTCCATTTGGCATTTGTTTGCTACTGTAATGTACTCCAGGTGGCTCAGAAATGTCCATAAATCTTGGTTCATGTTGATGCTTAATTTCCTCCAATTGCTTGTAAATAGATGAGCAGTTACCCCAACAGGATGCCTAGCTGTGTCCTATCTGCATGAGTTTATAAACATCAAGGTTTATATTTGTAAATTCATTATCTTTCATTTATCTTGCGTTGTAGCATGGTGATGAGGGTCGACTAAGTATGGCATATGGTGCTGAAGTGCAAAAGCTCCCACATGCAAGGTGACATTGTCCCCTTAAATGTAGTTATTCTATCTATTTTTACTTGTTATCCTGGTAGAATCTTTCATTCAGAAAGTCTTTGATGCACTTCTTATGTCAATCACTCAATCCCTAAACTTAAAAAAAAAAACCAACAGAATCAATCCCTAAAATATAAATATGTTGATGCAGTCTCCAAACCATTGTGGTGAAACTGACCTAATTAGTCTGCTTGCCATTAAGGAACTTACAACCCACCCTCAAGAATTGTCCACTTTTACGTATCTAAATTATGAAATTTCCACGACATTTCACTTCTCTTGTGAATTGCCACTTGAAACCATTGGTCTTTTTCCTGTTAAAAACTAACATTAATTCTTTATTATATCCTCAATGTCTTATGCTTTTTAGTGGAGTGACTGATCCTATTAACAAAGTGATATAGTTGTGTTCTTTCCTAACTTTGTTCTCTTTTTATTCTTCTTGGATTGCATTCCTGTGATGTTATTTTTTGTAAAGAAGTTGTAGATTTTCTTAATTTTCTCTTTGGCGATTGTGTTGCATCATGCAATAGATTTCTGTAGTATTTTTTCTTCTTAGAAAGTGGATGCCATGACATATGGTGCAGCGATCCATATCTAGCTAGTTATGCATCTTAAGTAGTTAAGTGTTTATGAGGGGTTTATAAACCTTATTATTGTGGTCAGGTGAAATTATTTAAGGTTGTGAGTATCATTGAAGGTGTTTGTGAACATTGCTTTAGAGGGTATGCAAATGTTCAAAAGTTTGAGTTGGGATTGACAGTGTTAAGAGCGTCATTCAGTATGATTAAAATCGGTTATTAGTTGTCAGTCATTTATTAAAAAGTCAGATATAGTTGACAGGAATCTAGTTATGTGTAACTAGTTCTTTTTGTTGTTGGAACCTTTTCTTTTATACTTATTTAAGCACATTCTTTCTTATAAAATGCAAGTGGCACTTAGTTGAGCTTTTCCAACCATATTTTAATTTTGAGACTTATGGATAAGAATTTGGGTATGATGCAGATATGTTCCATTTGACTTCCATCAACATTGTGGCAGTTCAAACTTTGATAATCTACATCTCCTGTATGATCAGATCTCAGAAGAGTTCGAAAAACAAGGGTAATGAAAACAGATGTAATGCAGTATACAAATTGCTATTTATTAAGCATTTAAGCTATCATCAAGGTATGATGGCTCCACACAATACCATTTTTAATCATTACTATTCCTGAGCAGATACTTCTTTATAGATCCAGAAGGGAAAATTCAAGAGGAGCAGAAGGGAGTAGTTCGAGCCAACTGCATTGATTGCCTTGATCGAACAAATGTTACCCAGGTCAGGAAAAGAAATATTATAAAAATATGGGCTTATAGGAGCTGGTCCTCTTGTGATAGTGCTAAAATTCATTTTTATACTGATGATATTTGGTGTTTTCTGAGATAAAGTATGCTGTGATTTATATTGTTCTGCTCTCTTACCACTCTTATTGTTTCAGAGTTTCCTGGCTCAAAAGTCTTTAAACTTACAATTACAAAGAATGGGAGCAATATCTTCTACTGAATGCATTTCTGGATACAGCGAGGACTATGTTAAATTCAGAACATGTATGAAATCCATGATGGAATTTGTTTTTAAGATCCATGCTGAGTGAGAAGTTGTTTTCATGGTTATCTGTTTTCTTGCCTCACTTTGAACATATTATTTGCATTAGTGTGGGCTGAGCAGGGTGATGAAATAAGTCTTGAATATGCTGGAACTCATGCTCTGAAAGGGGACCTAGTTCGGTAAATCTTTATTTAAAATCTCCAACTTTTAGAAGTCAATTTCCATAGATGTTCCGTTTGGTAATACAGTCTTGGTCCGTGATACTGCAGATATGGAAAGCAAACAATAGGAGGAGCAATCAAAGATGGGATGAGTGCTCTTTCACGATATTATTTGAACAATTTTCAAGATGGAGTTCGACAGGCAAGGAACTAGTTATACCTTTCTATCACAAATATCATTCATTTGAATCGAAATGTGGCTGGATACCAATATTTATAGTCAGTAACTGATAAAGAAGTCCTTTTTTTTAAAATATGTTCTTAGGATGCAATGGATCTTATAAGTGGACATTACACTGTCAGCAGAAATAGTCCTTCACCATTCCAGCTCAATGGATTTGAGTCACTGTCGGTAAGCAAATCAATGTTGCTTTACAATCACACAGCCATTCTCATAAAATGTTTTTAGTTTGTTCATTGCCTGCTCTCCATCTTAGTTGCTCTAAATCTCAGTATAAAGAACAAAAATGATGATATTTGAACTATTCCAGGGCTAGTGCTTAGGTTGTTTGTCTAGATGGTTCATCATTCTTTCCCCATAAAGTATACGTCAGTTTGGTTATTGAGAAATCCTGAGTTGCCCTTCTCACATGCCCTATTATTATAAATAACTCAATCAAAGATTACACTTTTAGATGGCCATTCATTTACGTAACATGAAATGGTCCAATAATGTTCATGGAATGGAAAGTCTCTTTACGTGAAAAGGATAAAGAATAGTGAAAGCTTCCAGTTTATATTGAAGTCACATATACCCTAGGGCTTCAAGGAAAAAAAAAATTAATTATGCCAACTTCACAGCTTCATTCATATTACAGATAGTTACAGATTTAACTACCTCAGTGGACGACGTGACTTAATTTTATGTTACTCTGTAGTATCTCCCGATAGCGTCAACTGTGATACTAGGAGGTCTGACACTGACATCCTTGACTCTGCAACAAGGTACGTCCTTGCAGTCATTTTTAAGTTAGTAATGCTAAATCCTGCCTTCCTTGTTTGAATTATGTAATCTCTTTAGTCTTTGGTAGTCAATGGTCACTGATCCGAGTTACTATCCTATAGCAGGGCGACATGCACAGCAGTTCCTATCATCTGTACTCTGGGCTGGAGTGGCTGCTGGGGTTATGGCAGTGGTCAAAGCCAACGGAAGGCAGTTTTGTTCTCGGCCTCGCTTGTGTCGCCTCGTGTAAATATTCTTGAACTCAGTTAAATCTGTTAGTTCAGAAGCTTGTACACTACATTTGTTTTTCCTTTCGCAGCAGCAGCTCAATTGCAATTGTAAACAGCTCGGGTGGTTGTGTAGCTTGAATATATAAAAAAAATTAAGCATAAAGAACAAAATTGCATATATTTCGTATCTGGATTATAAATGGTAATGGTTCACTGATGGCTCAGTTGCATTGTGATTTTCAGATTATATTGATACTAGTAAGGTGTGATGCTATCTACAGTTTAGTCATATGCAGTGATCTCAAACATTAATCATATCTAGAGTTGTAAATTTGTAATTTAATTTTTTCTTGTTTTTGACGCAAAAATTAATCATATAGAAATTTTTTGCGTTACGTGACTGCGGCAACTACCTCTAGTATGGTGGCAGCCACCGTCGTTACCGCAACAGCTACCCACATGGATGCTCTTTGGGGGGGGAAGAAAACACCCATTTTGGTCACTGTTGTGTTGGCAAGTTATGAACCAGACCTATGCTACAATCACAACCAACCTTGAAGGAATCGGATGATGCCTTAACTGACAGGACAACAGTTGAATCATCTGCAATTGAACCTATTAGTAACACGACGACACATGATAATAACGACTAGGGCAACCAAGAAATGTGAGAGAAATAATAAAAACCTTATTGCCGACAGTCTGGGTTTACTGCGTATAAAGAAATAACGACTAGGGCAATAAACATGTAACAATCAAGCAAGGCTTTACTGCAATAATCACGACAATGCAGTCGCTCACGATTCAACTTATCATCATCAAATGATAAACCAAAGCCGTTCTCAACAAGGGATAGAAATAAGTTACACAGTTTTTATTACATCTGCCTACAGCAATCTTTTATTACCCCTGCCTACAACAGTAGCTGCTTTCCTTTCTTTTTCTTAGAGATTTCTCCACCTATAACTTATTTGAGCCCATTTCTAGTTTACTTGACTGTAGTGCATCTGCAAACCCAGCTAGAGGAATGGATTCTTGCGGGCTAAAATGCAATTCAGGAGCAAAGATTATACACTGTTACATGCGACTTCGTTTGCTCAACACAGCTGGCTTGAAGCTGGCCAAACCAGTCACTTCCCTGCCTGTTACCAGGGTGTTGATGTCGTAGGTTCCTTCATATGTGTAGATAGGCTCAATATCACAGAATGCCTGAAATATAAACCAAAAACGAAAATAATTAAATTCAGTATAAGCATACAAAAAGCTGTTCTTGTTATCAATTCAGAAAAGATCCATGTAACCCATATTTCCTCCATAACACACTGGTGACCAGATATTCCGACAGTTAATGCAACTGAATATTCCTTCTGATTCAATTACTCCCTCCGTCCCAAAATAAGTCTCATTTGAATATTTGCAAAAATTAAGGATTCTCATTTGTGTTTGACTTTCCATCATTTGCCCTTCATGTACCACCATGCCTCCAATTTAACTCACTTAATGAAGGGTAAAATTGGTAATACACGGTAAATTTACTACCTAATATAGAAATGGGACACTTATTTTGGGACAACTATTTTTAGAAATGAGACTTATTTTGGGGCGGAGGGAGTATAAGGCTTTTTAGATTAAATGCATTAGAGATAAAAACTAAGCACGCGAACCTTTGCTACTAGAAAATCTGCCAAGATCCCATTGCCACCTAGTAACTCCCGTGCAAGAGCCATACTTTCTCTTGCCTTTGAGGTGATCCAAGACTGCCAATCATAAGAGTTTGTCATGACAAGCCAGAGCAATGAAATTGTAAAAGCATCAAAGGGCTATATTCATTTCTTCTTACCTTTCCTAAACTGGCCTGACCCGGTGTCATTTTACCCTTCTCGTACAACTTGCAAAGACGCCAACCAACAAGAAGCATTGCTTGGATATTACCCAGAATTTGAACAAGTTTCTGCTGGTTGATCTGGAAAGCTGCTAATGGTGCTCCAAATTGTTTTCTCTCTTTCAGATACCTTCCAATAACCCCTAAATGTCAGAACAATACTAACAAATACATAGTTCAATAAGCAGGGAAATGGCCATTTTCCCGTGCCAACTCCATGAAGAGGATCCTCAGCATTCATTTTCAACTAAGAAGGGAAATAGCATACATTAATACCTGTGGCACATATCATAAACACCCATTGAAATTCCAATAGGTTGCCAGGCCACCATAACACGTGATACAGCAAGCACCTGTTTTAAGTTTTCATTAATTAGACATGTGGCTATAATGATAACACTGAAAATAGAGAAACTAGCCATGCCAAATGCAGATTCATTACCAAAAGCATTGAACATATGTCGAAACGTAGGTAAGAAAAAAGAATCAATAATGTACAGATTCCAGAAAAAAAGACGTGTGTGCGCTAAATTCATTTGTATTATAGAAAATGTTGACTCTCCATGTATGTGAGTGAGGAAGCATAGGTGCATTGTGCTAACCTTGCTTGTGTCCTGGAAAGAGTTCACACCAGGTAATCTGTCCTCATCAGGGACAAAGACTCTATTCATGAGAATATCTCCATTTTGAACAATCCGGAGACCAATTTTATTTTCAATCTTCGTAACAGTTAATCCAGGGGCATCCTTCTTTACTAGATATCTGCGACAGAAAGCAACATTAGTTGTAGGGAAGGTGAGTGCCAATATGAAAAACCAACTACTACACTGAGGTATTGCAACCACAAACAAATTAGTGCTAAGAGCAACTAAAATGAGAGAGAGAACTGAAAATAAAATGAAAGAGGTAACGAAATAACTGGTCAGTGGTCACTCTAGGCAATATCAGACATGAGACACTTAGGCCAATGCCAAAGATGTTGTCAGGGGCTGCATTTTAGTTATTTGGTAACGGGAAAATAGTCCAGAACATAAACCCTACATGTATTTGCTCCAACAGCTACCAGCATCAAATACTAATACCAACCCAAAAATTACATGCTGAGGAATGACAGCAAGAAGTGCCAACATATTATATGCTATAATTCATACCCATTGATCTGATTTGTTGATGTATTTCTGGCAAAAATAACCAATAAATCAGCAAAGGTACTGTTTCCTATCCACCGCTTTTGTCCCTCGAGCACCCAACCTCCTTGCACCTGATAACAATACCACATGAGATGAGATATCATCAATTTAAATTGTTAAATGATGATGGTGATGAGTGTTGGTGGAAAAAACATGTTTAACCACCCAAATGAGAGATAGAGAGCTTTGACCTTCGTTGCGGTTGTTTTAAGACCACTTGCATCACTTCCATAATCAGGCTCAGTTAAAGCCTGCAGAATGAATTTTGTTTAGTAATTTTATGTGAAACACAAATTCATGTAATCCATACCGCACCAAAAGGTGGTACTTACCCAACAAGCTACAGTCTTAAGTTCTGCCAAAGAAGGTAAATATTTCTGCTTCTGTGCCTCTGATCCACATAATGCTACCCTTGACAAAAAAGTGACAGATTGAGTTATCAAAGAAAACCTCTAACAATGAGAAATACAGTGCAACGCAAAAAAAACATCTACGGTAGTTCTCAAAATCTCACCAATAGTAAGCATTGCCAATGATGAATGCACCAAAATGAAAGTAGAACAGCTTGCATCAACTCTAGCAATCTCTGCCGTAGCAATAGCATTTCCAGTAATGGAAAGACCAGGACACCCATAACCCTGATAGACACGACCAGTGAAATTGCCTAGCCACCATATTTTCTACCCTAGGAAAAAATAACAGTATATAGAGTACCTTGATTGTCCCACCAGCAACATGCAGGGCACCAAGCTTCGGAACAATATGGAAAGGAAACTCCGCCTTCTCCCAGTACTGAAAATATTCACAAATTTTTTATTCCATCAATAGTTGCAGATCTAAGTAATGAATAGTCATACCCAAAAGTCAAAGAATGTCCCACCATTACCTACGAGAACCCGAAAGAAAGATATAACCCATCTCCCATTGAAAAGATAGTAGTAGCATGAGAAAGATTACCTTTGCCATTATGGGAGCAACTTCTTTTTCCATACACTCTCTTACTTTTAGCCTGACATTCTGCTCCTCAGAAGTCAATAGATCATCAAACTGATAATAGTCTGATGCTGTAATCAAAACAATTCCACAAGTTAATGATAATGCTTTCCACAACTGCAAATACGTGAGAGTGAGAGACAAAAGATGCATGGTGTAATTGTCAATTTTCGGCCAAGCATTATCAAAGAGCTAAATAGGTTTTGCATTAGAAAATGATAACAAAAAGGATCATCGATCTTACTGCAGGGAGGAAATATGGATGCTGGAGTTGCTTGGGGAAATGCCTTGGAAATCTCTAGAGCCGGTAAATCAAAATAAGAACTCCGCTTTTCCTTGTCAGCATCATCTGTGAATACCAGAGCAATGACGACATCATAACATAAACCACTGGACTATGCATAATTCACACTTCACTACCCTCAAATTTTTGTCTCTCAATTAACATCTAGTCAAATGCTTAGATACCCGTCAAAGAATATGTCAAAAAGACAACAATACTCCTCCAAAAAATAAAAATTTACAAATTATTCTTCTTCACTCTTTCCAAACTGGAAACTTTTACATGGAGTTCGAAATTGCAACACTATGAAGATTCCAGCAGCTGCAATTAAAATTAAACACTCCCACAAATACTTGAATCCCAAATCTGAATCCTAATTGACTTTCTAGCATGATTGAACTCCAAATTTATTTCACACAAAAACTGCCCCACCAAAGTACCAAAAAAACACCATATGAGCATTTTTTTTCTTTCCGAATTTGAATAAAGATTTGTGATTCCCTCTGTGTTGCTGGAAACAAACACTCCCTCGAGAGAAAAGAGGGGATTTTCGAATTGATTCCGCTAACATTAGTTTCTGATTCATCAAAATTGAACTAACGTGAACCCGAGTTCATCACACTGAGAACAGCAGCACAAAAAACGAAACAAAAAATGGGATCACAATCGATAAAAGCAAGTTTTGAAGGTAAGAGAACAAATTGGATACGTACCTTGGTTCTTAAGCGAATGAGCGGTCATTTTGAGAGGAGACGATAGAAGAATTAGGTTTCTGGAGCTGATTTGCGAAGAAAGACACTTCTTCTCCTTCCAGTATTTAATAATAGAGAAGAGAAAATGGCACGCAATTCATGATTTAAGATTGTATAGACGCAATTATACAGTCACCGTCACAATGCCCAATTATTAGCCTTATCTACTTTCTAACATAACATGCAATCAGTTTGAATTTAGTATAATATTGTATAAAGAGGTGAGATTAGGTGAGAACAAGGAGTTATTCTAAAAACAAGCCATAAATCTTATCATTTGATTTATTTGATCCTATGGCTATCAGGTGAGCATAATGAGTTATTGTAAAAACAATGAATAAACCTTATCCTTTGATTTATTT
>JAYMSY010000321.1:0-12905 GCA_036897685.1 Monsonia emarginata | reverse complement strand
ACAATTGGACTTAGAAAAACTATTTTAGATACCTTTGCTGTATGGTGTCACCGTTTCCAACCCTCTACCTTACTCCAGCAATTATCGTGGCGATTGTACTGTGAATTGACCGCCATACATAACTCGGATTTGAGCCCACTTCACGTCCTTATCCAAAAAGTACATTCCTTTGAATATTTTGGCCATCAACAAGTTCGATTATAATAAGACTCTCCACACCTATTTTGCTAGCAGTGCCTCGTTGAATTGTGTAATCATCCTAAATCCTAAACCACTATCAGCTTTCCTTCTACAAAGCACCTCCCATGCCATCCAACAAAACCTCGGCCAAGTTTAGATTTTTCCGCCAGAACTATCGAACCATAGCTTTGATCTTCCCAAGCATACTCTATGGGATCTTTAAGCAAGACATAATGTATGTTGGAATCTCTTGTGAGACTGATTTATTCAACATCTCATTTCCTGCCTTAGAGAGAAATCTCTCATTCCAGGAGCCGATCCTCATACAGACCCTATCTAGAAGGAAACCAAAAGGTTCCCTCCTTGAATCCGAACATAGAGATGGAAGTCGTAGGTATTTGGTTGGCATCTCAACCTTCGTGACTCCCAGTAACCCTGTAAGTATGTTTGCCACCTCTTCCTGTACCCCTCTATTGAAACACACATCCATTTTGTCCAAATTGACCTTTTTCCCTGATGCTCTTTCATACCGAGATATGATGTCTCCAATTGCCCTTACCTCAGCTTGTTTAGCCTTGCAAAACAAAAGACTATCTTCTAGTAAAGAACAAATGTTTTACTACTGATTTGTTCGAGCTAATTTTCACACCTGAAATCTCTCCTCTTGCCACATCTTTGTATAACATCGATGAGAAAGCTTGCGCACATAGAAGAAACAAGTAGGGAGATATTGGGTCACTTTAGTGAAGCCCCTTTTGAGCCATAAATTTTTTCGATGGTGACCTGTTCACCAAGACAGAGTAAGATACTATTGTCACGCATCTCATAATCAAGCCTATAAAAGTGCTTCTGAATCCCATCGTCTCTATCACCGATCTAAGAAAGCCCCACTCCACTCTATCTTAGACCTTTCTCATGTATAATTTAATTTCCACCATATGTTTTCTAGCTTTTATGCATTTTTTTCATGTGATGGAAGATTTCTCCAGCAGCCAGACTATTGTCCGATATAAGGCACCCGGGGAAAAATCTCCTTGTTCCGTCGTCATAATCTTTTGTAGGATATGTTTCAATCTATTTGCTATTACCTTGGTCACAATCTTTCTAATGACATTTCACAGTGAGATTGGTTTGAATTCCTTTGGGCTTTATGGCTACGAGACCTTGGGAATCAAAGCAATATGAGTGTAATTCAAAGGTGTAGGATCACCATCATTATTGAGGCTATGCAAGACTATATCACAAACACAATCATCTATGACCTGCCAGTATTTATGATAAAATAGTGCTAGGAAACCATCCAGATCAGATGCTTTTAGCGGGTGCATATGATTAATGGTCGTCTCTACTTCACTCCTTCTGTACGTTGCTTCCAATCTCAACTTCATAGGGTATGTGACACACAAGTCAATGTCCTCCAATACCTTTTCAATGTCAGTAGTAACAAGAGAAGAAAAAATAGATGTGAAGTAGTGAATAAAAGCATTTGAGATATTTTTCGTACCGTACAACCAATTTCCAACATCTTTGATCCGCATAATTATGTTTATTCTATGTCTCCCATTTGTGCATGCTTCGGTCACCCTATCCTAACCATACCATCCAAGACCTTTGTCTCCATAATGCTTCCTCATTTACCAGCGTGTCCGCCAACTCATCATAGACTCTGTTGGCAGCTCCGAGGGCTGCATCTCCATCGTGCCTTGGAGTTCTTCTAACTCCTTGATGAGTTTTTTTCCTTGATCTGGCCGAGATACTCTTTATTCCAAGAAGTTAGGGTTGATGCCAACTTGTTGGTCTGGGACGTGAATAACACACACATGTTGGCTCTGTCTCTCACCTACCAGTTGGATCAGATAACCTCATTGTACTGCCCATCTCAAGTCCAAAATTCTTCAAAATAGAACAAGCACTTTCTACTTTTTTCCTTAGACTTGGTCTTCTCAAAAGTCAATAGAAGGGAAGCATGATCCGACATGTATTATGCCCCATGTCTCATTTCAAACACTGGGAACATATCAAGCCAATCTGGTGTTGCTACCACTCTGTCCAGACGTTATTTTATTTTCTGGTCTCCTGCTTGGTTGTTTTTCCACGTAAAAGCACACCCTCAGAAGCTCACATAAGTCATATTGGCTTCCATTAACACCTCCCAAAAAGTCGTTGTCTTCTCTATGCTTTTAGGGTTCCCACTTTTTTCTCCCTGTCCCACATAATCTCATTAAAATCTCCCCAAACGATCCATGCACTTTCGCTTGGAGGTCTTGTAGATGCTAGCTCACGTAAGAGATCCTAGGATTCATGGCGCTCACGGTATTCCGGCATTCCGTAGAAGCCCGTGAATTGCCACTTCTCCTCACCCCATTCAGTGCACGAAACCATTACATCAATATGGTTTTTTGGGATTGACAATAGAGAAACTTCCCAATCTTCCTTCCAGAAGAGAGCAAGCCCTCCTCGCCGACCACCATGATTCATATCACAGTTGACTCCAACCCCACCCTCGAAACGAAGTTGTTGCCGTATCCGTTGGAGATCATGTTGGTTCAACTTTGTTTCTGACAAGCACACCATCTTAGGACCTTCCCTCTCCACAAGTAATTGGAGAGCTCAAATTGTCTGTTGGTTCCCAAGCCCTCGACAGTTCCAGAATACACAACTCATTGTCCTCGGCAGAGCTGATCAACAGCCTCTACCGATGTCAATTTCTATTTCTTGCCCACTGTGTCTACCAACCGACCCTCTTCCAGCTCCTTGATTCCTATCTTCCTCTTTCCCGCTCGACGCTGAGCATTTGCAGTATTGTTGCTCCTTTCTTCAGTCAAAGTGTTGCTATCAACCAACATAGCAACAGTTTCAACAGTGTTTATGTCAGTTGTTTTCCCTGTAGTTTTTTCATAGCTAGTGTAAACTGTTGCTTGGCTATGCAAGTCAGTGATTCCCTGTGAAACTGTTAAGCCTCAGATTTGAATTTTTATTGCTATGTCAGCAGTGCAGATAGCAAATGCAGGGAAGAAAGTTCGAAGTTACTGGGTTGTCTAATACGCAACTGTGAACGGTTAATACTTCCATACATTGTGCCAGTGCATAAGGTCAGTTAGTCAGATGTTGTTTATATCACTTCATTGATCTCTATTTTCCCCTTGCTTATATAGCTCATCTATATTTTCCAGGCCCTGGTAGCTAGGCTTATGGAAGGCACAGGGCCCAATGCTAATAATGGCATTATTAGTGGAGTTCTTGTAACAGTAGGGGATCTTGCTAGAGTGGTGGGTGAAGTTCCACTATTTCTTTCTCTGTTTTTTATTATCTACTTTCAGGGGCTGAGGTTTCTTTGGGGGTAAGGGGATTATGATGTTGTACTACTACTTGGCTACTAATAAGTTGTTTGGTCTGTGGATTTATTCAGGGTGGTTTTGCAATGCGACAATACATCCCTGAACTTATGCCTCTAATTGTTGAAGCATTATTGGATGGAGCAGCTGTCACCAAACGTGAAGTGGCTGTATCAACTCTTGGTCAAGTTGTACAAAGCACTGGGTAGGTTTCATGTTCCTTATATTATTTATGGTCATTATTAGGTGTTCAAATGACGTTTGTTTGATGTGAACCTAGTGTGAGTTGATTTTGCCATGGGCACCATGCTCTTTTGGTGCTATTTGGATAGTGTTCAGTTAAGGTCTAAACTAGCTATATTGCACTGAGGTTTTTTTTAAAAAAATGCTTTAGTTATATCCTTGTCTTTATCTTTCAAGTTGTGAAAACTGAAAATATTGTTACATTTTGAATCTCCCAGACAGTAAAGTTCTAGAACCAGTCCCTGTAAACCTGGCCAAGCTGGTTATATGACTTGCAAAGCACACCCTTAGATTTTCTTCTTTGCACGTGGTAGATCTTATTCCAATGTCCATTACCAATATGAAATTCAGGGCAGATGCCAGTATTTATTTAGTCACTGAGTCTGATTTTGAGTTCAATGTTTGAGTTGGGAGACTAGACTAAATCTTGACATAGATACAACTGGGGAGTTGGAGACTAGGGTAAACACTACAGTACTTCTTGAATGTGCACATTGTACTGCATATATTTCTAATTTTTTTTCTATTATGTTGACAGATATGTTATAACTCCGTATAACGAGTATCCACAGTTGCTTGGCTTGCTCTTGAAACTGCTGAATGGTGAATTGGCATGGTCTACTAGACGTGAAGTACTGAAGGTAGCAATCATGAACTAAAACATTTGGTTATATCCTTCAGATAATTGTCATGCCAAAATTATTGTTGGGGTTCACTAGGTTCTTGGGATCATGGGTGCTCTAGATCCCCATGTGCACAAAAGAAATCAACAAAGCTTACCAGGACCACATGGAGAAGTTACACGTCCAGCCAATGATTCAGGTCAACACATTCAATCTGTGGATGAACTACCTATGGACCTTTGGCCATCATTTGCAACTTCAGAGGATTATTATTCAACGGTAAAATGCTAACATAATATATAATACATAGATTGCAACAACGGTACTTGTAATGCTGTAGTCATTTTTGCTTCTCATGAAGTTATATTGTGACTTCAGGTTGCTGTCAATTCTCTCATGCGAATTCTTAGGGATCCTTCACTTGCCAGTTACCACCAAAAGGTGGTTGGATCTCTCATGTTTGTATTCAAGGTATGCTGAACATAAAGGGTTGTTTTGCTATCTCTGATGCTCTATTTAATCGCTTATGTATATTTGTTTAGCATCTAATTTCATGTTGGTTCTTATTTGCGAGGTTAGTCAATGGGTCTCGGTTGTGTTCCATATTTGCCGAAGGTTAGTGTGTTTACCTTTTCAGTTGTAATATATCTTCATTGTTAAATTTTGTTATATTGAACCTGGGTTCCTTTCTAAAATATAAATAGTATGATAATTACTCTCACGCTGTTTGTCTTTTTACAATATTCTGAGTAATTCTGTTTTTATGTTGATATTCAATTTTTCCCCTTCAGTGTTAAATTTGTCCTATTTCTGTCTGTCGAATTCTACGTATAGATAGACTAGGAGAGATAACAAGGGGGGAAATAGATGTAACTGAATCTAATTGCCTAATGGAAATAAGATCAGAATACTGTGGAAAATTGTATTTAATTTCAATTGTGGATTTCTTCCACTAACATGGAATTTCAAAATTTTGAACTCTGATTTCTTTACCTGTAGGTTTTGCCTGATCTCTTTCACACAGTTCGTACATGTGATGATTCCCTAAAGGATTTTATAACATGGAAGCTTGGAACACTTGTGTCTATTGTGCGCCAGGTACACTGAAATAGCCTGAAATGTTTAGACATATAAACTTAATGATTGTTAGGTCTTATCCTTACAAAGTTTGGTATTATATGCAGCATATACGTAAATATCTGCCAGAGTTGCTCTCTTTAATTTCTGAGCTATGGTCATCTTTCAGTTTGCCAGCTAATAATCGTCCTGCACTCGGTTTTCCAGTAAGTATTTGATGTTACTGTAGTAGAGTTATCTGCATGCCCCACTATGTTGGCTGATTCTTGTAGTTGTCCTTGTTGCTATTGTTTCTCTTCTCTCTCTTTTTGCGCGCTAGTGTTTCTCATTTTGTTACCTTTTGTTTTTCTTTTTTTATTTCCTCAGGTATTGCATCTTGTGGAACAACTTTGCTTGGCTCTGAATGATGAATTCAGAACATATCTTCCTGATATTCTTCCATGTTGTATTCAAGTTCTGAGTGATGCAGAACGGTGTAATGACTACACCCATGTTCTCGATATCCTACACACCCTTGAAGTTTTTGGTGGTCAGTATTCTTCGTTTGTTGTGATATTATATGTGATGATAATCTGATATTTCATATATGTGTCAAATATTATGAGAAAACATAATATACCTAAGAAACATTCAGACGGAACTTGATGGTTGATAATATGGATTTATATTGTCAACACATCATATGAGGACTGAGATTAGCACGAGAATGGAAGTTTACTACTATAACTTATATCTGAGAAGGTTTGGTAGGGGTGATTGTTCCCTCTTCCCTTAGAGGAGATGAAAAACAAATAGAAACTGAAGAAAGAAAAAACCCAAAATGCAGGATAAATATGTTCAAGTTTGATATGTAGGACTTCTTATAAGATGTTGCTTTCAATATTGCTGTTCTGTTATGATATCCATCCTCAATTTATTAGAACATGTAGAATGGAATTAGTTTTCTATTGTTATTGCACCATTTAGGTACATTGGATGAGCATATGCATCTGCTTCTTCCTGCACTTATTCGGCTGTTTAAAGTGGATGCTTCGGTGGATATAAGACGTGCTGCTATTAAAACTTTGACAAGGTTGATCCCTCGTGTGCAGGTCTGTAGTTTTCCTTAAACAATAAGCTTCAGAATTGAATCCATTCTATGTTTGTAATCCTTCTCTGAACATGCTAAATACGCATCACTAGTTCCTGATGAAGGAAAAGAAGTGCTTAATTATTTTATTTTGTAGGTATGTTTTCTAATTTAGTGCTTGTGCATCAGGTTACAGGTCACATATCTTCTCTTGTGCATCATCTGAAACTAGTATTGGATGGGTTAGTGTCTCTTACCTTGATTTCAGATTACAAATTAGACCGTAACCTTGCCTTTTGTTTAAATCTGTTTTCTCTATCTCTATGCTGCTATGCATCTGAAAATTGGAATTAGATTTGTTTCTGCATTATTTCTTTTTAAATTTAAATGTTTCTATTTAATGTATGTTATGTGTGTCTGTGTGTGTATTTCTGGATGATACGTTTTCTTTTCTGATGAAGCTAGGTATTTTCCAGAAAAATGAGGTTTGACATATGGCATGACATACATTTCTTTGCCTCAAAGCTTCTGAATTATGCGATAAACATTGAAGGAATTGAGATAACATGACAAAGATGACTTGTTAACTTGGGATTTGTCTTTTTATGTCTTGGAAGTCATGTCTTTTATACATGCCTGGGGAAATTATGTTACCCCTTATTGGGGTAGCTGTTAATTGTTAAATGTTTCTGCCAGAAACAAGCGGTACTCAGCTTCTGTCTCTGCACTCAATAAAATGCTCATTTTGTTTACATTGTTTTTCACTTATCATTGTACTTTTCATAGTGTGGATACCGGGCCTTGTTTTAGTCAATGACACTGGACATTTTCTTTCTTTCTGGCTATTCTTTGGCATTTAGGAATCATTTGACATTCTTATATCTAATAATGATGTCTTACCTTCAAAATTTGAGATATGATCTGATGTTCATGTGTTTTTGAGTGATAGTAGTGTTTTTCTATCTACCACTTTAACTGTTTAATATGATCTGGTTGTGGTTGCTGTAACATTATTAGATGTTAGTTAGTTACAGCTTGCACTTTGCTAGTCATACAATGAGTTGTCAACTCCGCCCTTTTGATTTACAGGAAGAATGACGAGCTTCGAAAGGATGCTGTTGATGCCCTTTGTTGTCTAGCTCATGCCCTTGGGGAGGACTTCACCATTTTTATCCCATCAATACACAAACTTCTGTTGAAACATCGCTTAAGGGTCCATTCTCTTACTTTACTGTTGAGATTTGCTTTTTCTTAATTTGACAAACTTCCATTGTTTTTTGAGATTTGGACCTTATTTTAATTATTTTTTATTTTCAGCATAAGGAGTTTGAAGAAATTCAAGGGCGTTTGAAGAGACGTGAACCATTGATTTTGGGAAGCACTGCTGCCCAACGGTTGAGTCGAAGGGTTCCAGTGGAAGTTATCAGTGACCCACTAAACGATGTTGAGAATGACCCATACGAAGATGGATTTGATGTACAAAGGCATCTTAGAGGCCATCAGGTATCCCTCCTGTATGCATGCACTGTCTTCTTATGCGCTTAGGAAAATCAAGGTGTTTTGGGGTAAGGCATCGAGAGAGCATTGGTGTTTTGGCTGCTATATGGGAATATCCCTCCAGGGCATGACATTTCTTAGTGTATTCACACAGATTTAAGTTGTTCAAGATTATAATCTTACGCACATAGGTAGCTGGTACCGATACTCAATTATTGTATTCAGTCTGGCACTAGTCAAACAAAAATAAGATTCAACAGATCTAATGTCTTGGAAATGCACATTTGCTTAATTCTGTAGAGGTTTGTGGTGAATAACAGAGATCTGAGATAGTGCCAAATTGTGCTTCATATGCATGTTAGGCTACACAAACCAGTGACACCACCTAATTGGTTAAGCGTTTTGGATGGAAACTTGATAGGGTATTTGACCAGGCCTATGTTGGTATCAAGTTGTGTGTTCTCCCAAAACATTGAATCCAACCATAATGAGACTGGGGGTGCCCAAAAGAAGGGGCCTCTTCATGTGGTGAAAGTGAGAGGTAGTGTTGGGGTAGTACTCCCACATGGATTGGAGGTACTAAAGTTGAGCTATTGCCAATATTCACCACCCAACCAGAAGCTCCTCACTCTATTGGAAGATTTAAAATACTAGATTTCATGCAATTTTTTAGTGAACCCATATCTGCTCAAATCCAATAAGTTTTGTATCATCAACTGAAAATAATTAATTAAAGTATCTACTCATGTTTGAGTTTCTGGTTTACTCATATATACTATTATTAATTTATGCATTTGAGTTCCATCCTCCCTGTGTTTGCTAGTTAGATGTATTTGATCATACTTCATAACTTATGGTCAGAAATACATTTTATTTGATAGGAATATCATTTTGTTAGTCTTTGTTGCTCCGTATAATGTTTAGACTTACACAAGTTTTTTTTTAGGTTAATGACGGCCGGTTACGTACTGCTGGGGAGGCTTCTCAGCGCAGTACAAAGGAAGATTGGGCAGAATGGATGAGACATTTTAGCATTGAGCTTCTGAAGGAATCACCTTCTCCAGCCTTACGAACCTGTGCAAGGCTTGCGCAGTTGCAGGTATGTCTAATAGTTCCATTCAGAGATTTTCCCTAGGGAGTTTTACCAACCCTGCAATTTTGCAGCCTTTTGTTGGACGGGAGCTATTTGCTGCTGGTTTTGTGAGCTGTTGGGCACAACTGAACGAGGCTAGTCAGAAACAGTTGGTTCGAAGTTTAGAGATGGCATTCTCATCTCCAAATATTCCTCCTGAAATTCTAGCTACCCTGCTTAATTTGGTAAGTCTTTTGGTTCATTTGGAATGTTCAGTTGATTTATATACCAAGGCATGAGAATAATAATGGAAAGAATTAAATTCTTGCTCTGAGTTGCACGCTCCTCTAGAAATATAAGGCTAATCACATTTTGCATTCTTCAATTTTCATATTGATTCCTCACATCTCAGCTTTCAGTTTTCACAACGTTATGATTGAAATTTGATCGATTCTTTCTTGTTCAGTTGAATAAATGTATTTATCCATTGATGTCATGCCAGTACATGTTAGTTATTATCATCCTTTTTTGGTTTTGGTTGTAGTTTTCATGTTAAATATGTTATTTGAGTTTGAGATATTCAACATATGATTCACAATCTGAGTTGCAGGCTGAGTTCATGGAGCATGATGAAAAACCACTTCCTATTGACATCCGTCTGCTTGGTGCACTTGCAGAAAAGGTGTGCTTTAACTTTTCATATTAGTAATTATACAGGAGTAACTGCTGCTTTACAGTACATCTGTTGTGTCTCTTGTAGAGCCTTTTCTTATGGGCTGTATAGATTTTTACATTATGTTTACCCAATGTCAGTGTCGAGCCTTTGCAAAGGCTCTGCATTATAAAGAAATGGAGTTTGAAGGGGCTCACTCGAAGAAGATGGATGCTAACCCTGTTGCTGTAGTTGAAGCTCTTATACATATAAATAATCAATTGCACCAGCATGAGGTCTGCTGTTTTAACCTACATAACTGTTTCAGTGTGATCTTTCTCAGTTTTTAGACATGTCAGGAATCATTTTATTGACAACCATTTTTTATCAGGCTGCTGTTGGAATATTGACCTATGCCCAACAAACTCTGGATGTTCAACTTAAGGAGTCATGGTATTGTTGCTTTCACACTCATGATCCACATTTTGTCTGTGGGTCACAGCATCAACCTATCTTTTTTGGATTTCTGTTCATCAGCCTTAGTTAAAGAATAGGAAAGATAAAGAAGGACCATACTTGTTTCTGGGTTTCAGTATTCTCATTTGTCTGTCTTCTGATTTAGGTATGAGAAATTACAGCGTTGGGAAGATGCTCTTAAGGCTTACACCGTCAAGGCGTCACAAGCAACGAGTCCACATGTTGTTTTGGAAGCTACATTAGGTTCCTTACTATTTTTATGCTATATATTTATGTGTTTTATTTATAATCTTTTAATTTCTGTGTTTGCATGGAGTAAGTATTCTTTTCTGTTGAGAATGTTTAACTTTGAACTCATCTTGAAGTATGCTTGAGTGAATGCTTTGTCTTAACATGGATGGCGCCTACCCTTTTCTATCCTATGCAAGTAATTATTTATTATGAAAATGAGTATTTTTCTGCCAGTATGCTCTCAAGGAACATAGTCAATATTCCCCTGGGGGTTGCCATATGTAGCACAAGATAAACTCAGTGAAGAATCTTAAGAGCATGGATGCTGTCATTTATCAAGACAGTTTGTTCGTTGTTTTTTATTTCTATTTCTGCAATTCAGTCATAGAAGTTTAAAGAACCAATGGTCACTATTGGTGTGCTAGTCAAGTTGTGTTGCTCCGATGTACATTAGTACTCCGAAGCTACATTCCAAGCAGCAATAACTTCCAACTCTGACACACTTTTAAGTGTCCCGCTTAGTCTTATTGCCCTTGCCCTTGTGTCGTTATTTTTCTTATAGGTTGTCGATTCTTTCATATTAAGTGCAAGACTGTTTGCTTTCTGCTGTCCTTCATTGGGAATTCCTTAGTGTCATGTATTTATTTCAGACCCCTTGAATATTTTTGTATTACTTCTGAAATGCTTCATTGGATATGGATTCCTTAGGTAGGATGCGGTGCCTAGCTGCACTAGCTCGATGGGAAGAGCTTAACAACCTCTGCAAGGAATACTGGACTCCAGCTGAGCCAGCCGCTCGACTGGAAATGGCTCCAATGGTTGGTTTGTGATTAATTGATAGTTTGCAGTTGGCATCCTTTTGCATAATGTTCACATATATTATTTTGTGATGTTATAGGCTGCTAGTGCTGCATGGAACATGGGAGAATGGGATCAGATGGCAGAATACGTGTCTCGGTTAGATGATGGTGATGAAACCAAACTTCGAGGGTTGGGGAATACTGCTGCTACTGGTGATGGGAGCAGTAATGGGACATTCTTCAGGGCTGTTCTGTTAGTTCGTCGCGGAAAGGTACTTGATGGCTCTGATATATATTACTTGGAAACTGTTCTCTATGAATAATCTTGACATTGTTTTTATTATTTTCCTTTCCCAGTATGATGAAGCTCGTGAATACGTTGAGAGAGCTAGGAAATGCTTGGCAACAGATCTTGCTGCTTTGGTTAGTTTTTACTGTTCTTCAAAACAAATTGTGTTTTGTATGCAATGGATGAAATAGAAATTAAGAGACTAAGTTGACCCAAATGAAAGTTCATTCTAAGAATATTAAATTTTCTTTAGCAAACTGTAGAGAGAGTATAGCATACTATATTCATGTATAGTATTCTTTCTTCATGGATTTTGTGTCTAACTAAATATGTTTACTTGTTTAGGTTCTTGAGAGTTATGAGCGTGCTTATAGCAATATGGTCCGGGTTCAGCAGCTGTCCGAACTTGAGGAGGTCCACTCCAGTTGTCTTTATTGCATTTCCAGAAGTTCCTTTCTGGAAGAATGACAAAATAATCTTGCAATATGTGGATAAATTCTATTTTGTTACAGGTCATTGATTACTGTACCCTTCCAGTGGGAAACAATGTAGCTGAAGCACGACGAGCCCTTATTCGCAATATGTGGACTGATCGCATACAAGGAGCAAAACGAAATGTTGAGGTAGATATGTTGCATGCTCCTTCCCCTTGATGCTTTCCCTTTCCTTCCTTGCTTTTAATTTTCAGTTTGATCACCACTCTGGTGGTCAACATCATATGAACGATTCCAAGGTGGTGACCAAATAATGATTTCTCTTAAACCTTTTAAAAACTAGGTTGGAGTCATTGATATGACATTGGAGGGCTAAGAAACCTTCCTTCCAGTCACATTTTATTTAGTCATTGCTAGTAATCCTCATTATGTTTTTTTAACTCTGATATCAGGTCTGGCAAGCACTTTTGGCTGTTAGAGCACTTGTGCTACCACCCACAGAAGACATTGAGAATTGGCTCAAGTTTTCTTCTCTCTGTCGAAAAAGTGGGCGAATTAGTCAAGCTAGATCTACACTAATTAAACTTTTACAGGTTAGTGGTGCATATTAGTGTACACTTAGAATTTCTGCTGATTTTCATTTGTGTTCGTATACTTTGCTCATTGTTCTTTTGACATGTATTTAGTACGACCCCGAAACATCTCCTCCGCATGTCCGGTATCATGGGCCACCCCAAGTAATGCTTGCATACCTGGAATATCAATGGTCACTAGGGGAGGATCTTAAGAGGAGAGAGGCCTTTGCAAGGTTACAGGTATGACGGGTCTTGGTCCTGTTTGTGCACTTCTGCTGCTATTGTTATTTTTCATTTTGATTCTAATATAATGAATTGGGCTCGTGTGCAAAATTGCCATGACAGAATTTG